>JAGVVM010004338.1:0-36798 GCA_019149425.1 Psidium friedrichsthalianum
GAAGATAATTTTTATGAATTCATTTCAATAATCAACCAGGCCGCGTACGCACATAAGAATCAAGAGTTAGAGATACAAAATTTTCACTAATTAACATTTTGTTTCTCTAAACTTTCCATCCAAAGAACATTTTGCATCGTTTCTTCAACAATTGTTATCATTAAAAAAAAATGGAATTTCACAAAATCATGTTTGCAATAAGAATATTTCGCTACTAATTCTTTTTCACTAGACTGATGTAAGTTTTCAAGTAGGATTATTGCATTTTCAATGGCACTAAAATTGAAAATCTCAATTTGAATTGGGATGAATAGACCAGGAGAACCAGCACTTGCCGCTTCAAGCCAGGATGACTAATCAACCAATCTAGGGTTAAAAAGTCTTGCCCATGTTTACTTTTTTACTGCTAATTTCTAAGTTTTTTCCTTTCACTCATACGGCTATCATATTTAAGTCATCAAATTGAATGATGAATAAAAAAATAATATATCTATCCAATTTCTTTCAAAAAAATAAAAGGAACAAAGAGAAGAAAAGCTTTTGCTATAACGAATCGCGGGTAGAGATATCGAGATGCCAAAGGGCACCCTGGAATTAAAGATGCCAAATCCTAAGCCATTCTTTTTTAGTCGACTCAAGTTCAATCCATTTGGATCCTTCGTGCTTCCTTGGGAACACCTAACAAAAGATAAAAGATGGCTGGACGTCATAGCTCGTGCCAGGCCGAGTTAGGCCCACGAGCCATAATAGGCTTACTAGGCTCATCATTTTTTTTTCAGATTGGGCCTCCAAAGCTAAACCAATAATTTGGCCCATGTGGCGAAGCCATAATTTTTTAGGTCTAGACCCTAGTAAATCCATCGCTAGCTTAAGGCATGCATGTTAATGATTCTAATCCGAAAAATTGATTCTGACTAGAATCGATTTTTTCTAATTCTGTCCTTGGACGAATTTTAGAGAATCAAAACACATTTGGTTACTGAATAGAATTTCTATTATTAGGAACAATTTCTCTTCCCAATTTATTTCATTTAAGTCAAATGATTACACCTTGTCACTATAAAATCAACATATATAGCATCACTAATATAATACATACAGATCATGCATAATCTATAATTAGTTTATTTATTTTGTGGAGCATAAAGACATGCGCAAAATCCATTAAGAAAAAAACATAAGCTCAATAGACAATTTGCACTTGAATTTTTGCCACGAATTTGCATTTAAACACTTTTATATTTAACCAAATCCACACCCGATCGACTCATATTACTCGAACACTTCTATGTTTAACCAAATCATGGCATATTTATTTCTTATAATTTGTTAAGAATGCAATACAGATCTAGAAAAGTTAAAGAAATTATTATTTTTTAAGTATAATTTTTTATTAAATAATTCCATGATTATAAAAAAAATTATTTTTTTTATTTTTTAAAGTATTTTTATTTTCTTTTTCTTTTTCTCCAACGACCGGTAATGATTGGTGGCGAGCAGAACAAAGTTTGAGCCTTCTTACTTTATTCGTCTTGATTCTCAAAGGTGATTTTGGAACAGAGAATCAACTTTTTTGTTTTTATTTTTGTTTCTGCTCCAAAAGTTTTCTCTGGAATAGAATCATAAAATTCTAGGATCAAAACAATGTATGTTACCAAACAGATCTCTCATCCTTTTGAGTTTAGAGGAATAGAATTCTAGAATCATTGCCATGCATGTCCTTAGTAACCCAAGTTGCCCAAACCAGCCCAATGACGAACCGTTGGACTTTGGCCCTGGTCATCTTTCCCCTTTTTCAGGTGCCGATCCTCAATTCTCACTCACGTATCACTTCCACACGCTCTCACTGTAAACTCGTCCGTTAATTTCCTTATCTCCCTTCTCCTTAGATATCGCAATGGAGAATAACTACAACAACAATTGCGATCATCCCAACTTGATTCAGACAACATCGGGCAACTGGAGTGGGACTCATTCTGTGAGTTCCGGCCCGACAACTTGTACATGTCGCTCCACCCTTGCCATGAACCGAACTTTTTAATATCCTTTTCGCCCCGCCATGGCTCATCTCTTGCCCATCGATGTCCACGGCACCATTGGATTCCACATTAGCGCCAGCTCTCAAATCTTGGAAGACAAATAGGTGCAACTCGTCTGCAAAACATGACTATATTACAGGGCATGATTAGTTTCCTCAAAAATTGATCTAACTTAAACATGGATAAAGAGAACAATAAGGACACGTGTCATCCGAATGATGATGAGGAGCATGATGCCGACGACACGTGATTTATTAGACATTTTTTTTTAGGTGTAATTCGCTAGTATTTGCTCATTATTAAGGTACCTATATGTCCTACTTTTTATATAAAAAAAAATTATTTAAAAAGGTACTTTTACTTTGTTGGTCGTGTTTTTAAATGAATGATTGTCTTCCATTAAATTTTGTATCAATTTTTTATAGCGGAAAGAGAACTGAAGTGAATATTTTTCGAATTTTTCCATAAAAAAAAAAGAAGACTAAATCTTTCAAAGAACGGACCGGAACGGTGCTGGGCCTAGAAAATGGGCCGGCGGAGGAAAATCCAACAGGGCCTGGCTTTGGGGCCTGGCTTGCCCGGTGACTAGGCCCAGTTATAAGTATGGCATGATATCGGCATTAAGCAAGTAGGCTCCCTCCATTTCAATTCCACGTGTTCTTTTGGGGGTGCTTTTCGTTGTTTCTATATATGTTCTCCAAATAAGCCGACCCTTCATATGTGCCTTCCTACTTTCAAAACCTGTTCTAACTTATGATGTTTTTTTTTTCTGTAAGAAGTGTGAATTTTTTTAAATGACGAGATATGATAAAGGTACATAAACAGGCTTCGAGTGCTTCATTAAATTGATAGAAAAGGGGTGAGAATTGGTCGGCATGCATGGTCCATCGAGTGGAATGTGATGATGTCTCGAGGGCGAACTATGACGTGAAGAACCCGACACGTGGCGTGGTGAAGCGTCAGCTCTGTGAAATGGCACGAGAGGAGGGATCATATGGCACGTGACGCCGCGGGAAATATCGAGGCAAACATGATAAATTGACAAATACATGACACAGGGTTTGACAAGTTTATGCACGAACGGCCTTGCATTTTCGTGACATGGAATATGACACGAAATGATGATGCAAATGAAACTCATGAAGAGGTGCGGGCAAACTTAGCAACCCGAACTTGTAATCGAGCGGGGCATTAAAGCGGTGGAATCCTCTTGATCGGTTGGACGAGTAGATGGGCTAAGGTCCTCTAATCGTCGCCTGCATCGCCTGCCCCCATCCGTCGGTCAAAACGTCGCCCCCGATCGCCCGATGATCCGGCTAGCAAGAGCTGATTTGGGGGGTGTCTCTTTTCTTCTACGATTAGGCAGATAAGCCGGAGTCAACCGTGAGAAAAATTTAGGGCTTTCACAAGTACCATCCTCTATGGTCAAAGGGGATTTTAGGTTTTGCGGCAGAACCAAAGAGTTGCAATTCATTACTCCCTGCAGCCAAAGATGGAATGTGCTAATGCTACTATATTTAAACATTAGGTAGAATCCAAAATGCTTCTTGGGCTGACCCATTACTCGCCGGCTCAACTCGAAACACTTGCCGACCCAAAAAAAAAAAGAGCTCAAAACGGTTTGACTTTGAAAATTCAGAGAATTAAAAAAGTAATAATCAACTCGTTGACCGTTGACATTTTTTTGGTCAAAGTATTGATGCTACATGAGGTCATGGGGTTTTTTCCCTTATTGCTGGTGTAAACGAGAGCGTGCTCTGACGTCAGGCCTGACGAGTGACTTCGTGAGAATACGTGCAGGAGCAAAGTCTTAGCGAAGCAGCAGCAGCGAGGTCTACCCGGAAGGCTTTGTAAAGGAATGAGGCTACATCGACCACGAAAATTAATCCATTTATTTTAAAGTGACAAAGACAGAAAATGTTCGGATCGTCATCAAGCGTTAAGTGCTGTAAATGCAAATGAAATCAATCTAGCCACGCCGCCGCGTAGCATGCAAATCGATCCGAGTTAAGGTCACCTGCACAGGTTAAAGGAATGGACTTAAGCGGTTCATGCTACTTATAGAGCGCTCCATGACTATCAGAGATTATCGAGTTTCTGCGCTTGTGCCCTTAAGCTTATAATGAAAACATCGCCGTGGCGATGGCACGGACTAACAATTAGGGGGAAAAGCCCATTCGTGTTGCCTGGTGCATTAGTCCGCGATATTGAGGCGAAGGTCCAAAGCTTATGCCCCGTTCCACAACCCGACAATCTTCCGCTACACATGTTAGGATACCCTAATGATGTGGCCTCTCTCTCTCTCTCTCCTCGCCTCATGGGCACAAGCGAAGAGATCTGACTATATCTATGATTAATATGCGAACTCATGATCGGGTTATTTTCGGGTTTCTGGCCCATACAAGTGATCTTGACCTAGAGCAATTTGCACATAAGCAACTTGCGGTCCGTAAGCTCAAATTTCCTTGATATCTCAATCAACTGCGGCCAATTCTGGAGTTGATAATAGACAATTTAAAGGCGACTTTAGCCCGATCAATTTGCTTTCGCCCATTAAAGAAATGATATTAAAGTGAGAAGCGTCGTCCATTGTTGACAAAGTGAAAATTGTAAAGTAAGCGCATGGGCAGGACTCGCTCCTAGACTCACGTAGGTTTTGACGAACTTATTCGGGCATGATGTGGTACGAGGCTCAGCACACGATGCCGAGATTTAAAATAAATCTTTGTACTTCCTTAGTATGCCAAAATCACAGAGAAAACTTAGCTCAAAATTCAGACCAACGTGACTTTTGTCTTTTGCTTCTTCTTCTTTTTTCAAATCCTACGGCGCACGCGCGTTTGAATTTTTCTTTTTTTCTTTTTTTAATTCTACGCACCTAAAATTTTCATAATATATAAAAGTCCACATATAGGGCATGCATAACGACACTTTTAGAGTAGAATTTTTATTCTAGAAATGCCTATAGAATAGAAATCATTTGGTAACGCAACTTCATTTTTCTACATCTAGCTGCTTTTTTTTTTTTTTGCTCCAAAAGTAGTTTTAGATCCATTTGAAAAAGTAAAAAGAAAAATTACTTCTCTTCAAAAGTTAAAATCAAAAAGAGATAATTAACACCCAGTCTCTCATTTCTCTAACACCTCTATCAAATATCTTTCTCTGATCAGAAATTTACTTATGGAGCAGGCATAAAAAAAAATTAACTTTTGACTAGAGCAAAAGTGTTGCCATGCGCGCTTTATAGATTTCACGTAACTTTTTGTAATTCATAAAGTTTGGACAATAAATGAAGTAAAAGAAAGTTGCTTTTATAGTTTTCGACGGGGTGTGAGTGAAAAGCAATTGCATTGTGATCTAATAGAAACTTAAATAACTTACCCCTACATTAAAAAGCAGTGTTTAAATCTCAACTTTTAGCCCCAAAGTTCAATCAAAGCTCGTGCATGACACGAATTGCTAAGCTGACAATTTTTTTTTAATCTAATGGAATCTTTATTTGAGATTCTCAGAACAATCATGACTCGATTTCATCCATTTCAAACTTGAATTTGAATCTTTTTCCATCACGTAACCATTATAATAACTTCCATAAAAATATCATTAAAGTAGGCAAATTGCTCTCTTATTATATTTAAGGTTCTCCAATTCTATGTGAGTTGCCAAGTTATATGCTTCGTATGCATGACTGGCTCATTGCTAGGCCTAGCCATTTCTCTAATCATCAGCCTTTTGGCTAAGAACGTGATGCACGTCCCTTTGTTGTTTGGTTGCCCCCGGTTATGTCGGCCAACTAGTGGTTAGATCGAAGTCGTAGGCCCTTTGGTCGAGCTTTATTCGACCCTCTTTATGATGATGCCCAACCTTTAACCAACCAATGTGTTTCCAACACGAGGAATAGAGTGAGAAAGAACGTTTTTCTTGTCCTTGTTTCTTCGCAAGTTCCAAGTACTTTGCTTGTTCTAAGGCCAGCCCGGATTGTCCACATAAAAGTATGCTATGGCTTGTTGTTTTAATGTTTTTTGGACGCTCAGTTGTTCCCTTTTTGTCCCAGGATTACTTAGCGAGGGCGGGCGGTCGCCCTCGAATCGATCACTCTCACGATATTGTCTGTTCTGATCGCGATTCGCTCATGCCCGCATGGCTTTAAAATGCATAGAGTCGATTAGAATTACGCGGGGCTTATTTATGGGGACATCCTTCCATCTGTTGGTGATGTGCGATGAGGGAGGTCCCATATGACCTTTAGCATCCCCATCCCGACTTTCACACCATGAATTAAGGCATCTCCACCCTGACAATGATATTGTCTGCTCTGCTTATGGCTCACCCGTGTTTGCATGATTTAGAACACATCGTGTTAGTCTGAGATGGCGTGGGACTTATTTATTGGCACAACAACCACACATGAGCAACATGGAATCAAAGATTTGATGGCTAATGTGACATTACTAAATTAGCTCACTCGAGATATTGCGTGCTTCGACTCGTCCCGTACCGAGCATCATGACTTTGTCTTTTAGCCTACAAATAGGCACTTTTCCAATAAGCCACCTATCCCAATAGTGCTCTCACCTAAGCATGCCTAAAGGTTATCGTTATGTCAAAAAGTTTATGTTCACATTTATATTCTAAGAGGAATCTTCCCCCATTGTGCAATTCAATTTCATTCCTACTAGTTTCACCATCCTTAAAAGTATGCTAGGAGCCCTTCCTTATCCAGTCCTTCTTACTGCAACGTTTACTCCCTGCTCTCATTGAACCAGGTCATTATAGGCCCACCAGCTTCCGTGTGGTTTGTCTCATAATCACACAACTACTGAAGGGGGTCTCGCTCTAACACCATATTATGATGTCCCTAAATTAGTTTACTCGATGTATTATCCACTTAGCTTGTCTCATGCTAAGCTTCATGGTTTTATTCATTGGTGTACATTGAGGCACTTTTTCGGGAGGTTAGTCATTTTAGTAGTGCTCTCACTTAAGCACTCTTAATATTGAAGTTTCAATACTAAAAGTTATTGTTATCGTTACGTTGAAAGATGGTCTCTTGTGAGTTAGTTTAGTTCTAGGAATGATCTGTTCTTATTTGATATGCAGTTCCATTCATTTCTGCTCCCTTTGTCATCTTAGAAGCTTACTAGGAGTTGTTCCTTATCCATACACTCTTGCCTTGACGACGTTACAACTAACATCTCGTGCACGAGCACGTGCTCATGTCCGTGCATGCGTTTGAGATGGTGGAAGGACTACCACGTTCACATGAACTCGATTAGAGATGTAGGACCCTCGTTGATGCTTAGCAGGGCCGCCCAATCCACCCCTCTCCCTCTATTTTTACCATCATCAATACGTAATTTTTTTTTTGTCCAACATTAATGTATAACGGTTTTGCAACGGTCATATAACGGTTTCTTAACGGTCATAAAATGGCCTTATAACGGCTTTGTAACGTACAATGTATTTCTTCATAAATCATCCATTATTTGGAACGGCTTTCTAACAATGGCTCTATTTTTTCTGAATAAAAATTGAACTTCAAAAGACGGTCTTGAAGAGACAACAAAATTACTAAGAGAATTTTCTGTCATTCTCTTACTTTTCTTTGTTGGGTTATATATATAATGTTGTTCCTATTCTTTCTAATGTTCAATGCATAATATAGAAGAAGATCTATTGTATCTTAGAAGGATAGTCGCTAAAAGCTTTACGCATTAAATTTCATACTTCGAGGGGCGAAATTATCCTTAAGGACAATGTTTGCACATCTCAAACAATTGTTCTTACTTTTCTCACATCTTCCAACATATTTCCTCTAGTTGTTATTTTTCATGTTAAGTAACATTTTTCCAACAATCTTAAAAATAATTGTCTTATGAGTTTCCATACAAGAGCTGCCGCTGCTATCACCATCATTGGAAATGAATGAGGACTCGGAGAAGATCATGGGAGAATCATGAGGGGCCGTATCTTCTATTGGGATTTTGGTGTTCTAAATCCCACAAAAAATGAATTAAAAGTGTGGATAAAGGTAATACCACATTGGATAGAAGATGGATGGAAGATATGTTTATTTAGTGGAGCCTCTCAAATGGGTTTTTACCCCAAGAGGCACCCCACTTTTGTTGAGGGAGAGGATCTACACAAAGTTGGGTCGGTACCCACGCACGGACCGCCCGCCCATCGGCCGACTCCGCTCGGCTCGGATCGAGCCAAGCCTGGGTTTGGGTCTAATTTTTTTTTTTTTTTGGAATTCAACCCATTAATTCCCATAAGTTTTCACCAAAGAGGCATGATGACTTAGTAACCGAACGGACATGTTTCTTTGATCGATTCGGTTCGACCATCATGATTGAACGTAACCTTTCGATTTGTCGCGCCAACACAACCTTTTGGTTTGTCACGACCGAATGCAACTTTTCAGTTCATCGTGACTCTTCATTGCTCATTAGAATCGTGACTATTTATTCCTCATTTTTCCTAAATGGACACTTATACATAAATCAGACACTCTCTCATATTTTCGATTGTGCGATTATCCTACGAAATTGAGTTCGAAGGTTTCCTTTGAAGAAATACCGCTTCATAGGAAAGGTGATCCGTTCTATCCTGAAAGGCACTTGTCCAAGAACCTTTGGTACCGGCGGATGGGATAAATTTGTTTTAAGGACACAACGTGAATTCGTTGGGCTCGATTTATTCATCTACAATCGATTTACTTGTCAACACTTCATTTCAAATTTGTTGAATCACTTTGTTTTACTCATACAAACACCTAGTCACAACATCATCAAGCTACAGGAGATTCGGGTCATGGCCTTCTTCGGGTGGTAGTCGATTGTCGGGATTAAGTCAAGTGGCGAGGACTTTATATTCGAGGTCGGTGGCGCGGACATTGACGATTGCTCGAAGCCAATCATTCATATAAAAAGAAAAAGAGAAAAACAATCATGCGTGAGCTTTGCTTGTCGTTTACGCCGTAACACAAACAAAGCATTGCTGATCTTCCCTGGCTTGGTTAAGGAAATACGTTGGAAGTTATTTGGAGACTTATTTAGCAGCAGCCAATATATTGGTATTGTACAACATCATCATCAAAAGCCAGGTAACTCAGAATACAACTTTTGCATAAACATATGTATCCTCCCTATGGAGTCAAGGTACATGTGCAATCGGCAAATCTGGACTTGCGATACATTAGTAATTTCCCAGCAGCGTTTGATCAGATTCAAGATAAGTAAAGTGGAGCAACTTTGCTTCTGGTTTGCCATTTCACAGAAATAATCTCGGTAACCCCCAGAAGATGACTGGTTCCACTCTGAATTATTTGTGCTAGAGATATTAGTATCAATTTTGTATTCGAGAATTTGGCTCTGCTTTTGTAGTGTTCTTAAAAGCATTCATTTGCGAATTTCTAATTGCCTCGCCACCTAAATTTCAGAAACTTTTGACAAAAATAAAAATAAAAATTTCAGTGGTGCTTTTAAAATTGATGTTCGTTATGACTTGATGCATATTAATAAAAAGGGTTAATACCAAGGAAAACATCAAATTGGTACACCTGTGATAAATTTACCCCAAATTATTTTTTTATCATAGAAAATCCTAAATTGGTCCACTTGTGACAAATTTACTCCAAACTAATACACTAGTGACAAATTTACCTCCATTAATTTTCATTAAATTTAACGTCAAGTTGATGAGTTGGATAGCACATGGTAGTTCATGAATGTACGAATTTAAGGTTTTTATCCTCCGTTTGTCACAAATGTATCAATTTGGGATTTTTCGTGATCCCAATTTAAAGAAAGGTAAATTTGTCATAAATGTAATAGTTTTGGATTTTTCATGGTAAAAAAAAATTATTTATGGTAAATTTGTAAGAGATATCTTTTGAAGACAATCAAAAATGAAAAAGATATGCAACCAGTGCTAACACCAGACAAGAGTGGGGAATTCTTCCCACTACCCCTTTCTTGCTTCATATAGCTTATTAGCTTTGGCAGTTACAGATGCACTAGTTTGGGGTTTTATGTGGTCAAAAAATTAGTTTAGGATAAACTTATAACAGATGTACCAGTTTTGGGATTTTTTTTTATGAAAAAATAGTTTTGAGTAATTTGTTATAGCTATATCAGTTTGGGATTTTTGCGATATTAATCCTAAAAAAAATTGGGTCAAAATGATGCCGTTACTCATTTCATATCTTTGAAGCTTGCTTAGCCAGGGCGGGTTCTCCAGCCCGTACTATTAACTCGGAATGATGTTTCAGATATAGCACACTTAGTTTGGCTTTAATGCTAGTGATGCTTTATTTTTCATATATGTGAGCTACGAAATATTGTTGGGCAAGGCTGGTAGCTTTGGTTGGGAGTTGACAGTAAGAAGTCTTGGCTACACTCAACTTTATATAGCTTATGTTGTTCGCATACGGAGAAGATATATTGAAAATCCCAATCGGGGATCATTTAACTGCCCTAACCAATGCAATGAAATATCTAAGAGAAACCATAAATTATGGCATTTTATATAGTGGATGTGACATTGTATTAGAAGTATATAGTGAAGTTAATTGAATATCGAATTCAGATGAAACAAAATCCACTAATGAATATGCGGTCGTGTTCACCTTTTTGGAGGTGTTGAAACTTGGAAATTAGCCAAATATATTGTGGGGGAAATGACAATGCTGCTAAACCAAAAGTCAATTTGGTTGAAGCGGATGATTCTAATGACAAAAATTGTTACGGTCATTTCTCAAGCCAATATTGTGGCCAACGTGGAAAAATGTGTGGTAGACTCAGGTGCGACCCACCGCATATGTAAAAACATAATGTTTTATCCTCCTAACTCTAATAGGGGAAGGAGATGAAAATATTTATCTTGGTAATTCGAGAACTGCTCAAGTTCTTGAAACCGACACATTACGTGTTATAGGCATTGTGATTGCCAAGAGGCTAGTACATTGTAAAGAGTGAAACTTACAATGGTTAAACGAGACACATCCAATTAAGATGTAATGTGGCAAAACAATTGCTTAAAGATAAAATTATGTCCATTGATTATATGAAGTCGGAAGTGGATTTGACCAATCCTCTGACTTTACATCGAGGGGAATGGGACAAGCCAATTGAAGAAAATCAACAGTGATGGTAACCCAATATATGTGATTGGCGATCCATGAATTAGCTTCATACAGACAATGACAAGCCACGAGTTGATATAGTGATGCCCTGTTAAAAGTTATTGTCCCTCCTAAAGTGAGAATAGTGCAAGACTGCAAGGAAAAAGAAAATGAGCTAAGCTTTTAATGTATTCCATATACATAATTGGTGGTGTATTAAGCTACATAATACACTTGATGGAATCACCTATATAAGTGTGGAGTCGGATCACTCCTATGAGAATTTTTGATGAAAATCTCTATAGCAATTATGAATAAATCCAGCACATGCATGGCCTATTAGCGCAAAACCATCTTGAACAATAAATCTTGTGAGAGTGTAATGTGATTGGTGAAAATCATAATTCACAAAAATGAATTCTTGGTTCATAGAAGTTTTAAACTTCACCAATAATTTCATGAATTATGTTTCATTCTTTCTAGAGCTGGTTCATAGCCTAATCAGTACCAGTTCCGATGCATTACTCTCCAATAACCCAATATTATTTTAATTTTTCTTTTCAAAACCTTTTGAAATATGTGGGGAATTGTTGGATATTGCAATAAGTTTTGAAATATGAAAAGTCATTATTATTGTAACTTTTTTTACCATCATAAATTCATAATGTTTTTTATTCGACATTAATAATAACAATTTTACAACGATCATATAATGACTTCCTAGCAGTCATATAATGGTCTTATAACAGTTTTGTAATGTGTGATTTAGGGTGTGTTTGGAAATTGCTTTTCCAAGGGGTTTTAGGTGTCCAAAGCCCCTTGGGCCAGATTTTAAGTTTTTGGCAAAAAAAATTCTAAGCATCGTCCAAGAATAGTGAGCTTTCCGAAGGCCAAAAGCCCAAGACATCTTTGAAGGTGACTTGAGCTTTTCAGCATTCTCGGCATGCTACCGAGAATGATTATTTTTTTTGTTTTGCCCTTATCGTCCTCATATATTTTTAAGTTTTTAAATTTAGCCCTTTCATCAAAATAGAAACCCTAGATCTACATCTCTTCTTTTTCTTTGGTTGTGCAAGTCCCCTCCGGTCAACAGCAAGGTACTCGCACGAAACCCTCTTGAGCTTTAGGCTCCGCTGTCGCTGCCACCCTTCGCATGACAAATAACCCTCCTCCCCACTATTGCCTCCCCCGATGACGATAAGGTCAAGCCTTGCCATGGTCAGGCGAGGGTCAACCTCGCAAGCTCAAATCTGAACTTGCAAGGTCGACCCTCACCGGACCCTAGTGAGGTCGAGCCCCGGAAGCGCCGCAGTCACCACAACCACCCTCCGCGCGACAACTACCCCCTCCTCCCCCTTGTTGCCTCACCCGACGACAGCAAGGTCAAGCCCTGCCATGGCTGGGCAAGGGTCGATCTCGTAAGCTCAGATCCATGGCCGAGTGAGGCTTAGCCACGCTAGCTGTGCCTCTAGTCGGTCGCTGGACCAACTAGAGGTAGGGGAGGGGTTAGGGAAGGGAAAAAGAAAGAAAAAAACAAAAATTATTTAAAAAGTCATAAATTTCAAAAAATATTAAATATTCTAGTGTCGGCCAAATTTATGTTTACCAAAAAATATTTTTTCAAAGTCGCATTTCAAAGCATTTTTTAATTACAATTTATCAAATAGTCTTTGTATTTCACCAAATCTTTTTAGTCTAAATACCTTTTGTATTTCCCCCTTTCCAAAGTGCCAACCCCTTATTTATTCATGATCATCCATTATTTTGCAATGGCTTTCTAACAATAACTCTACTTTATTTGAATAAAAATGAACTTTAAGAGAAGTCTTGATGAGACAACGGAATTACTAAGAGAATTGCTTTCCTTCCCTTACGTTTCTTTGCTGGATTATACACACGACGTTGTTTCTATTCCTTATAATATTCAATACAGAATATAAAAGAAGGTCTATTATATATTGGAAGGATAGCCGCTATAAACATTACTGCACCAAGTTTTGTACTCCAAGGATGGAATTATCATTGTGGACAGTTCTTGCACGTCTCAGATAATTATTTTTACTTTTCTCTCTTTTCCAATATATTTCCTACGGTTGTTTTTTTCATGTTATCTAACATTTTTCCAACATTGACTAGTATGGCTAAAAAAAAATCTGCATGATTTCAAGGACCTAAGTGTCAAAGAAATACTAGGTATCAAATCAAACCAATGAAAAAGTTCAAGACAATTTAACGCTCTTTATCTCCGGAACAAAGAGAGTACTTGATCAATTATACAAGTTAAAGGTATACTCAGCATATCTATCTGTAACCAGAAGCGACATTGAAAAGGACTAGGCCTTCCCTCCACAAAAGGAGGAAGAGGCGCCATTGATCTGGACCTGGTTATAGCGACAAAAGGTCATGCGTACATCCAACTCCAACCCTAAAATTCCCCTGTAGCCGTGCATACATCACCGTCTTATCAGCAACCCCAGTTTCCATGTCCATCAGCATGCTAAGGCCATGCGTGATCTGAGTCGCTTCCATCGCGATTGTCACGTCGACGGAAAGTTTAATCATCGTAAATCATCTAGTCGAAATGGAGATAAGATCAAGTTTTTATGGTCACGATGCTAGATCACCAGATTGTCCAAAAAAACTCCTAAACCTTATAAGATATGAGCCACAATCACAACAAAGTAAAGTATAAAACAAGAAAGGAAAATTGACACAAAGTTTTATCCTGGTTCACTTTTAATTAGGATTATGTCTAGCAGAGGATTTCGCTATAATTAACACTTGCATCTCTCATTACATCATTTAATTACAAGCAAAAAAGTATATCTAACAGTAGTTATTTATGGGTTCAAGCCCAAACTATTAACAAACCACACTCTCAACAAACCTTTCCATTGCGACAATTTAGCCCATAACTCTCTTCACGAAAAAATTACTAAAAAATCTTAATTCTATTGCAATTGTACCAATTCAGATCTAAACTTTTTTGGCCAATTAATTCTAAATCTTTTGATATTTTGTCAATGTAGTTCTTTCGACTAATTATTCAAATGATAGGTTTATGACTAAATTATCAAATTTAAAAAAATTTAAAACTAAATTGGCACAATTATAAAAATTATGGTTAAATTGGTAAATCATCAAAATGTTTAGGATTAAATTGATACAACCGAAATATTTAGGGCTGAATTGGCCGCTTTATAATACGAATAGCCTTTTTGGACGGTTATCCCCTAAATCATGGCGTAAAAGATTTCTCCTTCTGAACTTTTCATCTCTACTTCAACCCCCCCTTACAAATTAGTTATACCACCATTAACGCTTACGTATTGGGATGAATATAAATAAATCAGACCATAGTTGACTTGGGTCACCTTAAGCTAATGATTGAATCGTGAGCTCTGCTGCTGCCAAGAATACTCTCGTGGGTCAACGTTACCACACGAGAACGTGGCAATTGGAAGGCAATTAGAAGGAGATCGTATCCGATATGGGGGCGATCGATTCTCTCCTTAAACGGAACATTCACTTGAGGAAAATGACGAGACCACGAAAATTACCCGGCATGGCCTTGTCCGCGCCACGTAAACCTGGCCATCCGGTCCAAAGTTGACATTGTACTTCGCTTTCTAGGGTTATGGAATAGACAGGAACCTATCCAGTTAAAAGAGACTAGTTTCAATGATTCTCTAAATGACTCGAAAGCGGAAGAAAAGGAAAGAAGAGAAAGAAAGAGACTCATCTTCCTCCGAAAGGTTGCCAAACCTTAAAGTGGGTTCCCATGTTTGATCTTCTTCAGCCGACGAAGCTGCAAGGGACACGTGCCGAGAACCCGGAAGGGCCACCCCATCAGGTGGGCGCAACCACGGCAGCCACCCGATCGGATCTTCCTATCGCCACTTTTGTGCGGAATTGACAAGAGCGAACAGGGGAAAATGACAAAACCCTTTTTGGGACATTGATGTGTGCAGTCATCGTGCGTGCTTGACATCGATTGAAAACTAGTAGGGTAACGATGTGATCCGGCGAGGGCAAGAGTCATCGCCGGGTCAAGAGAGTTTAAATAAGGAGTGATTTTTAGCATGCTCTCAAGAAATGAAGAGGGTAAAAATGAATCAAATTATGCATCAAAAAAAAGAATAATTTTGAAATGCATTTTGACGTAACGGAAAGTTTTATTTTGAAACTCTAAGATTAAGCCTATACAATCCGATGCTGCATTTTGTCGCAATGTGAAGGAACGGCTTTGGCATCGACACGTTGATCTTGGCAGTTTGTGCGCGAGAGTTTGAAATCACATGGTTACGTAGTGGTTAAGGCTGTAGGGAACACAGACTGACAGGTTAATCCTTAAAATGCACACTTTTTCCTTGAGCGTGCTTCCAAGGAGATGAGCTCTCTTTCTTGGTCGTTTGCGTACCCCTTTGTCCATGGCTTTTTTTGCTTCAAAAACCTCGATCAGAAACGAGGAATTCAACGTCCGCTGGGTTCGCAATGTCCAAATTTGAGTCTCTCTTCCACTTTTAACGTTCAAAAGACCGTTGCGAAAGCACAAAACATGCATTCTTGAGGTCTAAATCGCCGAAAACACCTTATCATTTGTATATAATAATCCATGTGCCCTTCGTTTGACTAGATGAACTTGATCAAGGCCTAATCTCTGCTACCCTATTCTAGATCATGTATCTTGTTTGGAATATTTTCGTAGAATTCTTAGTATGTAGTCACGCGGGTGTATGTACCCACGTAGATGTATCCGTGAGTTTTACTTGTGAAAAAAAAAAATTGCCTTGCTTAATGCTATAAGCCAAAGGAATAATCACACACTAGACTGTTTAATTACCTTATTTAGGGGGGGAAAAAAAGGCGACGTGATGGTCATCGGAAATACGCCCGTCGAACACCCATCGAATGTTTATACCTAACTCGTACTTATCCGAAGAAAAAGGGGAGATACACGCACGTGATGAATTCAGCGGGCTGGGAGGTCAAAAATTTTGGTGGGAGATGACGAGTTAAGAAGCACTAGTTTGGTCAAAGACGCTTCCCAGATGGTGAAGAAGAGGAAGAGGAAGAGGAAGAGGGAGATCCTGGTTAGTATATAGTTGATTCATGGGTATATGTTATATTGCGCAGAGAAGTCAAGCCCTTCTTCAGGATCTAAGTCAGACCGTCCAAGTGGAAAATCCACTCCATCTCTACCTAGAAAACCCGGCTTACCTTTTTGACATTGCATATGGAAACAATGGGATTTTGGTTTGAAACGCGATTACGGGGTACTTAGCAAGAGCGGCATCGAATTGACTCGATAATTTCAATTCAATCAGGAATAATGACACAAATGATTCGTGGATTTTGGCCCAACGTGTAATGTAGTCCTTAGACTTTTAATTTGTTCGATGTGATCCTTAAACCATATATCGATGTGCAATGTGGTCCGTGAACTTTGGGACATAGTCAGTTTAGTCACTGTACTACATGAGAATGTTGATGTTGTCATTCCATTAATTCAAGTTCAAGAACTACTTGAAAATTTTCATATGATCCAAGGACTAAACTGAATATGTACCCAAAGTTCAAAGACCTATTAAGCAATTAAAGGTTCAAGAACTACATTGCATATCGAGCCAAAATTCATGGATCATTTACCCTTCGAACAAAGGTCAGACATCCACATTAGGTGGTGCACATGATAGGATTTGTGTGGTGGTACCATGCACAAATTTTCGCTTATCATCGATTAAGTCCACTTCCTAGTCCCCGTCGACGTAGGCAAAGAACGAACGTCGAAGTGTACAAAATTTGTGAGGAATAATTTTCTATAGCGCCACCCAATAGGTTATCTAAGTGTTGTAAACTTGTTTGTACATGTTTTAATATCGCAGCATCGTGAAATCGAATAGCCTAGCGAGGTATTTTGCCGAGCACTTCTGAATGTCGAAGCACCCATTTTATACGACAACATTTTAAAAGGTGTTGGAGTCAAATAGGGTTACATGTACAGATTAAAAGATCCTAGCTGCCACCTCATTTTCTCTCTCTCTCTCATCTCAGACTACTCCTTATTCTACCTCTATAAAGGCTCCCTTATTCTCTTTATTGAGTGTTTAGTTCTTATTCTTACTTTTCTCCTATTTGCAAAGCATTTTTATTCTGATCTACTCTAGATCTAGAAGATTCTCTCTCCCGTTTCGAAGTTTTTTTTTTTGCTATGTTTTTTGGATTTCGCTTCTATCAGATTTCGTTAACGTACAAGTCCATTTTCAAGGAGACCGGAGAAATTTCGTGAGGTTTACTCTCACTATCGAATCTATGCTCATTCAACTTTTTTATTTTGCATGGCGATAGTATGGGCACAGAAGTTAGGCGCACACTGCGCACCAAAGGCAAGTCATAGCAACAAATAAAAATCTCAGTGTGTGCTCATTGCTAAGGTGGATTCAGTAATTTTCCGTCGATTTTGGTTTAAGCAAGGCATAGATTTATTTTTTGAGTGTATGAACCCTATCTTTGTTCTGATAATATTTCTTGTTATTTGGAACTTGCCTTTTTTTGAAGTTATAGCAATCCAGACTATAATGTTTCACTTTATTTTTTGGGGAGACAAATGAAATGTTATTTCGAAAAAAAAAAAGGTGTTGGAGTCTCGATTAAATCATTTGTATTGATGACAAGGAGCCCATTAGGTATTCATACATCTACAAGATACCCATCGAATAATAAGTGATAGAAAAAGCCTAAAAAAAGTTTCCTCTAAATATGAAGGTTTCGTTTGTTTCCCGAAAAATGAATGATTTGAAAAATATTTTGTTAAACGATTGCTAGTATCATTTTACAAAAATGAATGAACAAAAAATATTTTCATCAGCCACAAAAGTATTTAGATCTAAACTATTGTAGATAATGAAAACATTTTCATTAGCTAACTGCTTTAGAAAATACAAGCATTCTTTTTCAAGAAAATATTTTTTAAATCACTCAATTTTTGGCATATGAAATTGAACATGCGTTGTATGTCTTGCCCAAAAGTAGTGACACTCACTCTCCAAATTTGAGAACTAAAGTGTTTGATATGAGATGTTCATACCTCAATATTACGAAAAATTTCAAATAAGAGTCTGCAATGCCATCATTTTCTCAAATAAGTGTATGAAGTTGACTTTATTACAAATAAGGGCCGAAGTGGCCAAATCATCTCAAATAAGGACTTTTGGCCAGCCGGTGAGCATATGACTATTCCAGCCATCGGAGAAGGGTATTTTAGTAAAAAATTATAAAATATTTTTTTAATATTTTGATTTTATTTTTTGTCTTCCCTCCCAAGCCATCACCGACCTCATCGATCGTTAGCAGGGGTCGCTAGCCTCAAGTGAGGGCGGCGCTTGCCTAAGGCTGACAGAGGGAAGAGGAAAAGAAAAAAAAAAAGAAGAAAATCAAAAATCCAAAAAGCAAAGGACAAAAATGCCCTTCGACGGCCAAGTCAGACCCTTCTTTGAGATTGATATAGCTACTTTAGCCTTATTTGAAGCAAGATTAACTTCAAGCCTGTATTTGAGACAATTTGATGACTTTCACTATCTTATTTGAGAAAATGATGGATCTTCAGCCCCGATTTGAAATTTGAACAAGCACGAAATAATTTCAATCCAAGGTGGGATAAAAGATACTGAAAGGAGAAACGACTGCGATTATTTTTTTTATTATTTTATGTTTTATTTTATATTTTAACTTTACTTTTGCCGACCAGTGAGTTGAACTACATGGAATCCCTTCGCTTTAGCAGAAAAACCTAAGTTTCACACCAGCATATTCTCTCACCTCAGTGCATTCTCACAACTTTTTCCCTCAAATTTTGAAAAATAGATATCAAGTAGATCAGTTGTTCACATACCAATAAAGTAAAATACTTGGTTCTGATCTGGTCCCTTTTAGTAAACTATGTAATGAGCATCAAACTTCGGAGCAAATGTTTGCGTTCACTACCTTTGTCCAGTCCCCGGGATTTGTCATGTATAGAGCTTGACTAAAGTTCTTACATACATATATGCAACTAGCTGACGCAAGATCATCATTGATCATGCAAGAGTTCAAGCAATCATTTTAGGGCCTAGTACCCTAAAAAAAACCTCCAATTTTAGCTTTTATCTGAACTCTAACCCAAACTTATTTTTGTCCCATAAAAAACACTCAATTTTAGTTCGTATTCCAATTCTACCCAAACTTTTTTTTATCTTATAAAACTCCCAACTTTAGTCTTGTCCCTATTTTACTATCCAGTACCAAATTTACACCCTAAAATTTTATAGTCTCATAAAAAAAAAAACCAAAACTTTTACTTAAGTCACAAATCTACCCCCATCTATCCTCTCTCCAAAATTTTTCACTGACAACCGAGAAATGAAAAACCCCATGAACAAGCTATTCAAGCATCCCCAGTGCGAACTCTCCGACCACGAGAGATGAAACATTCCCAAACAAGAGATATTGCAGACCAAGCACAAAATCTATAAGAGCTATTTTGACATATGGTTAATGGAGGTATATTTAGGATGCAAGTAAAAGTTTATAATCTTTATTAGACAAATAAATTAGATTAAAATTTGAAACTGGACCTAAACTTAGGATATCATTATGAAATTAAAAAAAAAGTTTAGGGTAGAGTTGGGATTGAACCTATAGTTTTGGGGTTTTTATGGGACCAAAAAAAAGCTCAGAATAGAATTGAGACTACGCCTAAAGTTTGAGATTTTTTATGAGACAAAAGGTAGAATTGAGACAAGAGCTAAAGATAGAGATTTTTTAAGGAAATAGGCTCATTTGAGTGATAATTATTTCTTGGAAAGTGAAGTTAAAATATGGATGAGACCAAGATACTTCATCTATATAATTTTCGTTACGAAAAGATTGGATCGAGACTCTGATATCATTGGAAATAAGAATAGCAAATGTAAATGAACGAGTTGAGTGGCGACGGTCAGTGACATCAAATTCTCCCTTAGAAAGAAAGATTTGTAATTCCAACTATGTCGAAAGATCACAGACCTCTCTTTTCGCTTTTCTAATTTCGCCGTGCAATGAGTATCTCTCACCCTCACTCCCTATTATGCGGCTCTCCAATGATGCTTAACCAGAGATATGATTAAGTAGTGTCTACAACAGACGTGGTAAGCTGATCACCTTGCAGTTGCCTCTTTTGTTAATTAACCCCATCAAATCAGACACTAAAAAGCAAACAAATGGACCTACCAAGCAAAATAGCTCATACATGGATTAGCAAAAGATGTGGCCCCCTTTCCTGCTTTTTCTTTTCGTAGATGCATTCATTTATGGAGGGAATTTATACTCCATATTAGATCAAATAAAAATTCTATTGTGTAGAGTAAACCCTACACATAAAATCGATCACACTAAACAAAAAAAAAAAAAATTAGACTCGGCCTGCACGAAAGTTCGTTTCCTATAGCATTAGTCGTACCGTTGCCTATATTGCAGTGCAGTTGTAATGCAAACTGAAGTGTTGTAACTTACGTGTTCAGTGATGCACGTTGTAAAGCGGGAGAATGTTGAAGTTAGAAGTTAGATGGAAGCAGCTTCGTAAAAATTATGTAAGCTGCCGGTGGGAGTCTCGTGACTTTTAAGGTGTTCACTATGCACATTATAAAAGTTGCAACAGCACCATTCGTGACAATAAAAAGGAAATTTTGTTGACAGACCTCAAATTCTGTATTTCAAGTAATCGGTTGCCTAAATTGATAAAAAGTCTAGCAATGACATCGAAGGCGCTTGTGAGAAGTTTCTCTTCCGCGAACGAGATTGGTGAAAAAGCACCTTCTTTTAACTCGAGGTCGACGTTTGATAAGGCCAGTAAAGGATCTCTAATTAAGGAATTGGATTTACTTGTTCAAATCTGACCATATTGTATGTGGACCAGGCCCGTCCACGCAGGTTTTCTCATCTACATAGGATAAAAGTCTATACTTAATCGATTCATGGGGTCTTTTGGCGTGTTCCAACAAATCTCTAGATAGTCGGTCTCTATGCTCAACATCCCGGATAATAAAATAGAAAAATCTTGTTTCCCATGCATGACATGAGAAACCTCCACTCAATAAGCAATGTAGTGGCGCGCAAAAGTCGTGCCCTACATCGAAGAACAACAAGGTATTGGATTCTATGCACATTCGAGAAGCCCTAGAAAGTGCAAAGCACAGGCAAGTGAGAGGCAAAGTCCTAGTTATGTATTAAGCGAGTAAAGGACTTGTGATTCATGCCCGAGAACGAATTTGCATATATCTTCGCATTCCCCAGGAACACAAGAACAATTGTTTTTGGTCTAATTTTGTAATTACTTTGATATTCCATCTACTACTACTCCTCTCTCTGCTCTCTCTCTCTCTCTCTAGAAAACCCTAAAGCCAATTCAGTAACTAGGACCGATTACATTTGATTATCGCAAAATTGTCTAAAAAATTCGAATCTATTCTATGGTGGCCATTTCGGTCATAAACCTTTTAATTATGTCAATTTAGTCCTAAATTGTGAGATTTTATGAAATCATTACTAACTGCTCTAAAAGCTTAAGTTAATAGATCACGGCCCGTTTTGATATTTTATATATTCTAACACTCCCTGTCACGCTAAATCTGATCATTTTGTCTAGTACTAAGCGTGAAATATTTAATGGGGAGACAAATAGGGCCTGAAAAGATTTGAACTGATGATCTCTTGCTTTAACATATAAAATAATTCTAGGATCTTCAAAGAGAGAGAGAGAGAGAGAATTTTTTTTCAAAAAAAAAGACTACATCTTTACTTGATGGACTTTTCATTATATTTTATTAGATACTGGTATTTATACCCGAACAATATGTATAAGAAAGAAAATACTCTATTATAACAAGGAAATTATCCATCTTGGAAAATCATGAAATATCAAATAGTGTCCTAACTATCTAAAAATATCTCTAAGAATATTCTCTAATAGGGAATCTCTAATATCCATAAATATATTTCAATATAAACTTTTCATTTGTGTCAATTTAATCCTAAACTTTTTGACGATCTGTTAATTTAGTCCTAAACCTTTTGACGATTTGGGAATGTCCTTTTGACCATTACCCAAATAATAGGTTTAAGACTAAATTGATAAAGCTCCAAAAGGTTTGTAACCAAAAATCGATATAATCGAAAAGTTTATGACCAAATTGAAAAATCGTCAAAATGTTTAAAACTAAACTAGCACAATTAAAAGATTTAGGATGAATTGACGGCGTACAGCATGTTTGGAGCTTTTGGACAATTATCCCCTTAATAATCCATGAGCACCTGTCCCCCTAAAAGGTTTACTTTTAAAGTTTGTAAATAACCTCATTATTTTCCTTTTGCCGTTAAGTTATTAGATCAGAAGCATGTTAAAAAATTTGTATAGGCACAGAAAGTCTAAAGGGACTCTCTTTATGTTTTCCTTTTTTTCCTTTCCCTTTATTGGTTTTATTCTTTGCATAAACAAATGAGGGAATATGATTAAATTCCGGGCATTCTCTTCTCTTATTGCATGAAACCCATATGGGTGGATAGAATGGTGGATTTCCTTTACTCAATCCGGAAGGTATATTTTAGCATTTGACAATAAAGCATGTGGATAAATTCAACTTTATTCTACATTTGCTATGAGATGTTGCGCCCCTAAATCCCAAGCTGCTGCAAAAGCTTGATGCAATTATGGAGTAGGGGAAGTAATCCTCGAGAAACCATCAATAAATAATTACTATTTTTTTTGTCCCACCAAAAAAAATTAATATTTTTAACAAGTACTTTCATTAGGACAGCAACTCGAACATAAAAAAAAATGGGCTTTGGAAAATGTAGAAAGGTGGCTCTTCGCACGCTTGGTTTTCTCGTAAATGTGTCAAATGTGAATTATTACACCTTTGATCAGTTCCAAGTTATCTTGGCCCTTGTAGGTGCGTGACTTTGACATAGCAAATAGCGTATATTCCACCTGTTTGAAGTTTCATTTTGCACCAATAGACGTACGATCCAGATGACCAAAAAAAAAAGTAAAAAATAATGACATTAGTATCATAAGTACGGAATTCGACTCCCGTGCTATACAAGAGACCAAGTCAAAGTCAAAGAAAGAATAATTAGAGATAGGGACAAACCAAAGGAAAAAAAAAAATAGACAAATGTGCGATTTTCATAGCATAATTGGACAGAGGTTCCCTAGGCATAGGATGAGGTTTTGGTTAAGACTAAAGTGCAAACAAGGATTAGGATCTAAATTCCGAAAGTTCAAGTGGTGATAATTAGGTTGTGATTTAGGTCAGCCGACGAAATTATCCTTCATGTCTAAATAAATTACCGACATATGTTCATCTTTCGAGGTTAATTTTTCTACAGTAAGGAAGTCCACTTTCAAAGGCACCTCTAGACCTCCCCAATTACCCTACCAACTACATGGACCAAGTGAAGTGCGGACCAAAGCATCGGTGAGCGATCAAAATGTGGAATCACTTGCGCTTAGTGATTCGAGTCATTTAGTGATTTGAGGAGTCCAACATGTGTCGAGCGTCTAATTTACAACCACTAGTCCATTCATAAACCATTAAGCCCGCCTGATTGACTTTTTTTTTTTCAAAATGAGGCTATGTTATTTCTAGTCGTGATCGAAAGAAAACTCTTTCCAATCACATGTTAGGGCTTAACACACAATCATAACGAATAAAAGCCTAAAAATAAGAAAGAAAATTGAAACATAAGAGTTATTATAGTTTACCCTTAAACTAGAGCTACATTCAGTAGGAAACTCCATCATAATTAACACATTATATCTCTCTATTTTATCACTTAATTATAAGCGAAAAAGAGTATATAAAACAATAATTATTCCCGAACCCAAGCTCAAACTTACAATAAAATATGGTCTCGAGTTGTAAAAACCCTCCGATTTAACGAACTATAAAAGTGGGACTTCTGTGCTTCTTGTCGATCGAAAGTATGAACCACACGTCAAGACCCTATTAGCAATTACTGAATAAATTAAAAATGGGAAGAGATAACGATTACTCCCGGGGGCATGATTTCAATTTCTAGTAACCAACTTTTACTAGCTAAAATCACATGTTGGTGATCAACGAGACGCACGCAATTTAACTATCACATATCACCCTCGTCGGAGGAAAGCACGACCCACTAGAACAAACGTTTATTGCCTAAACCAACACTTTATCAACATCGATTGATGAACTTCGAATATAAAATAAAAGTGTGCAATCCCTCGACTAAAATATCACGAGCCCTAATACATGTTACGCGCCTTCATGGTTGGGAATCTTGAAAAACCAAGAAACGAAGGGGGGCCAGCGACACGTGTCCCCCTTAGCGATGCTTCTCAAGCAATCCGTGAAGAATTAGAACACGCGACGCCATATGGTGGCCACGTGTACGCGAGGTTCGATATTTAATGGAAATTGTATTTTGAGACACGTCGGACGCACTAAGGTTTTTTTGTCCTTAATCGACAAAAAAAAGGTGATAGAGGCACTCTTTCCGCAGGTGTACGATACCGGTTTTTCAATTATCTGTTAAGATCATATCTTTGAAAAAAAAATTCAAAAAAAATCTTAAATTAATTGTACAACGGCCAATTCATTCCTAAGTAGTTTAACTATGTCAATTTAATCTTAAACATTTTGACGACTTGCCAATTAATTCTTTCTGATCAATTTTGATGGGAAAACGTCGATAAGAACGCGAGTTATCTTAAGTGATGTGGCTATCACTATATGAAAAGACTCTTAGTTTTTTGTCTTTTCTGTCCCTTTGACCATGACTCCCTTATTGCCCTTGCGTGAGTGCAGTCGCCAAGCTAAAGGCAAAAGCCAAGGAAAAAAATTGCAAGAAAAGTGTCTAAGGCAACGCCGGTCATGCCACACATGATGGCCAGCAGCAGGCCGATGTTCAAACTAGCGATTTTTCAGCAAAAATTGGCTAAAAGACTAAATTGGTAAGTCGTCAAAAGTTTTAGGATTGAATTGGCAAATCATGAAAAGATTTGATATCAAATTGGCACAATGGAAATATTTATGACTAAATTAGCAAGTTGTCAAAAGGCTTATGATTAAATTGGTATAATTGAAAAGTTAAGAACTAAATTGACCACCATACAATAGATTTTGGATTTTTTGGATAATTATCTCGATTTTATTTACACGAAGTAATCTTATGAACCTTTAACATCATGCGTGTTCCCCCCTCCTTCTCGCGCGCGTGCGTAATAGTCGGCAAAGCATACATGAAACTGTCTAAATTCAATTCAAGAAGTAATTCCCCCAAAAAAAAAAAAAATTCAAGAAGTAATTTCCCGGCTCGGTACGGGTGTTACTCTATTCGAGAATCAATCTTCACATACATACGCACTACAAATGGACTATATTGTCTATGGTTTTCCTTTATACATATCTAGGAAGGTGATGTCATCACAATTAATTAGGAATTAAAAAAAAGTGAAAAAAATTAAAAATATACTAAATCTATAATATTAGCACCAATTCGATCTTAACTTCTCAGTTAGATTAATTTAGTCTTAAACCTTTCATGTCGGTATCAAATGGGTCAATTAGGCCAATTTAGGTCAGAAATTGTACATTACTATTTTATGTGGCACGGTCGGCGCTAACTGATACATTTTTTTATAATTTTTTTTTCTCTTTTCTTCCATGGCTTAGGGCCAGAGAGGATGGGCCTTGCCCGAGCGAGGGTCGCCCTTGCTAGATTCTTCGAACCTTGATGTCCCATTCCTGTCCCCAGGAGATGCCTCATAGTTTCATGTGTCGCATCCCCAACGTTAATCGATAACCTGATTTGGTCGCCCCATTATGAATCTTAACGTGTAAGTTTGGAATTACTCAACAAACATAACCTAACTTCAAGTAATAATTTTTTTGACACAACATACAAGTCGCACAAAACGTTCATGAGTCAAAGTTTATCTCATGAGTCAAAGGAATATATAAACTTTGGTTTATTAGTTGGGGAGATAAAGAAAATAAGGTGAGATTAAAAAAAAATCCTGCATGCAGGCCAGGGAAATTCGACCCATCCCTACACCAAAATCGTATAATTTTAATTGTTTTTATTCTAGATTTGAATGGACTCCTTATCCGGCTTCAAGAATATATACAAAAGAACAAAAATGTAGACGATTCGTTACACTGCATCTGTGCAAAGCGTGCACTGTTGATATTTGACAAAAAAAACAAACGTGACATTCTTGTATTTTCCAAGTGAAAATCTTAGAGAAATAGGAATGTTGCGAAGAAAGGGAAGGACTATATAGCCATTCCACGGATGAATTATGGGGATCTTGCTGGCCCTAAAGCATTAATGGGAAAAATGGCTCGCTTAGAGATGAGATCTTGATTGAGAATTCATTATTTAATAGTTTTTGGATGACTGAAAGACTAATAGTTTGTTTGTAGCTCACAACGTATCGATACTCTTACGGTCACTCAAAAGCTATTATGCTGGCAAAATTCTTTTTATTTTCCCTAAGCCACCATTGTGGTTTTAGCTCTATAGTTTGTGATGAATTGTAACCCTAAGTGCACATGGGAACACAAATTACGGGTCCTATTCAAATGTCTAGAAAGATTTGTCCATTTGGGCAAGATGAACTGTTCTTCACTTCAGTCGTCAATCACCATTTATGGCACATATCCACGTTTTTTTTTCGTCGGTACGTCTTTCCGCAACGATTCCAACTAGTCGTAATCATTTTGTGAGGTGTTCAGCAAACAGCTCACGGCATCAACTTAAATCAACTTTTGGAAAGTTGCCCGATCGAACTTGCTTTATAAAGTTTCATAGTACCACTGCACTACAACATAACACTGGTCCTGTTGGCCACAGGCAAGAACTAAACTAGAAATATTGTATCGAAACAAGACGATTTACTACTCAATTGTTTTTCAAAAAATTGGGTTATCAAAAGAGTTTGGTAAAATATTTACAGGTTATTGATTCATCGATACCTTATTGGTAATTTATCGTTACTTTCATAAAATTACAAATTTATTTTCATAGTTTACAAAACATTAAATTTTCTTATCCTTTTTACAAATGCCTTAAATTTGCCAACTCTCATATGAATTTACCAATCTTTCTTTGAGTGACTTACTAATTTTTTCTTGTTTGAATACCGACTAGTTTTAAATTACTAACTCTCATTTTTTTTAGGTCAAACAACTCTCATTTAAGTTCTTTACAAATATTTATTTGATTGTTTTTATTTACTAGTTTTTCAATTAAATCACAATTTTTTTTTTACTTTTCTTACTTACAACCATTTTCTACAATTAATTATCTACTAATTTTGCAATATTTCCTCTTATATAAGTTAATTACCAATATTTTGTTTCTTCAAATTACCAACTTCTCTCATCTCTGATAAAATAAAATAATCTTATTATTTACTAATTTTTATTTGACTTTCTTATCAATATCTTAAATTTACTAACTATTGTACAAAATTGCCAAGCTTTATTTGGTGGCGTTCCTACTATGTTCCCTATTAGGTTATTTAATTAAAAAATTTGATAAATTATAGAAAAATAACCATTGTAAACTAACTCAAATGGTGAGTTGGTAATCCATATTGTAACTTAATCGGAGAAACTTCATAATCCACGTTTGGCTACCCAAATTTTTGTTAAGGTTGTCCCACATCAGTTGGAAGAGACGGGTGATCGATTTATAAGTGCAAGAAAAGTCTCATCCTTTAAGCTAGTTTATCTCTCCCGTGTAACTTATGAGTCTAGATTTGTTGGTAACCTGGGCATTGATATTAGTTTTGAGTGATCTTGGACCTTTCTCACCCTAAAAACTAGCTCAAGGATAGTGCTTTCTCTCATACTTATAAATCGACCACCAGCTCCTTGCACAACTGATGTGAGACAACCCAACAAGTTTATCATTACAAACTTTTTTTTTGTTCGTTTTCGTAAAGCAAGATTTGGCTCGGGAATTAGTTAAACTTGAGTTAGTAGCTTATATAAGTGTTGGTGAATTAAAGTGTAGCTAAGTAAGGTAAATAAAAGTCTTTAAACAATAAGAAAAACTAGTAATTAAGGACTAGTAAACTTGACAAGTGACTCAAATGAGAGTTGGTGACCCAATGTTAGTGGGTAATTTAATAAGAGAAAAATTGGTAAGTAGCTCTAATTAAGGTCAATAATTTCTTAAAAGAATTGATAAATTTAAGCCGGTGCAAAGAAGTACAAATAAAAATTGTAAACAATAAGAACTATTGGCAATTAAAAGAAGCACTAAATAAATGTCTGTAAATAACTCAAATGAGGCTTAATAACCCAATAATATGTAGTAATCTATCAGGAAAAATGTTAAGAGTAACATTGTTATAATTTATTAAGAGAGTTAGTTAAAGTAAGGGATTGCAAAACAAGACAAATAAAAGTTAATAACTCAATATAAAAGCTGATAAATTAAAAAAAAATTGGTTAATGTTGATAAGTCACTGAATTGTATTTAGATTGATGATCTCATCATAGAGTTGGTTTTTTTTTTTTTGAAACCTTGGTAATTGCCAAACTATCGCAAGAAGTTCATAATTTGATAACTTACTAATAAGTTGCTTATGAAAAAAATCACCAATCAATTGTTTTACAAATCACAGTGGCCATCCTTTTCATTTGAGAATGGGGAGGTGAAGAGTTCGATTCTCCACCTTATTGGATGATCGAGGGTGGGAACATATGAGTAAGGAAGCAAGATTTCGCAATCTGCACATAGCATATAGTGTACACTGCGTGGCTTGTAAAATAGAATAGAACAAGATACAATTGGACAAAAAAAAAGAAAATTTGTTTTACATACATTTTTTTTCACATTTACCAAACACTTTATTTATTGGCATTCACCTAGACATTAAAAAAAAAAAAGTCAGAGAACGATAGAATTCTGCATTGAAAGGAAGCATTGCCAGTATTATGTCGCTTCAAATGAGTACTTTAGTAGGCATTTAGGTCCTCCCCACCTTTTTTGGGCCCTTTAAATGGCCGGTACACCATTAATGAAATAATTGAGGTCCAGATTCAGACACCTCTTCAAATAATTAACTTTTCCGCCAATGTACCGCCATTGTTTTAAAAAATTTATAATCCACCCAAACCCTAGAACTTCTTGATAATTATTGACCGAAGGCTCCAACAGAGGGCCTAATACCTTAAAAAAATCTCTAACTTTAGCTCTTATCTCAATTTTACTTTTTATCTTATAAAAAATTTCAAAATTTTAGGTGCAATCTCAATTCTACCCTAAATATTTTTGTTCCATAAAAAAACCTCAACTTTAAATCATGTCTCAATTCTACCTTAAACTTTTTTTTTGTCTCATAAAAAAATCCTCAATTTTAGGTCTAGTAGCAATTATACTCTAAATTTTTTCATCCTATATAGAAATCCCAGCTTTAGGTCCATTTTAATTTTACTCTAATTTTTTTCTCTCATAAAAGATCACCAAGTTTTACTTGAGAATAAAATTTGCCTCCATTAATCCTTCATCAAAAATCACCCTTAGTGATTTTGCGTCGATCTTCAATCTCTCGTGCTTTTGAATGTTCCATCTCTCGTGCTCAAAATGCTCGAATAGCTCGTACTTGAGTGTTTTCCATTTCTCGATTGTAACAAGAAATTATAGATGGAAGGTTATTGAGGGTAAATTTCCATTTCTCGCGACAACGAGCCCTTGCTCACATGGGCTCAGGCTAGCAGGCTCTCGCCCAATTGTCGACGGCCTCTTGCCAGTCCTAATAAAAAAATAAAAAGACAAAATTATTGAAAAATAATTAAAATAAAAGGTATCAAAATATTATTAAAAATTATGCATGTCGGTGCCAGCTAGCTAAATGGATTAAATTTGTATAATTGCGAAGGGTTTATGCTTGAATATGCAAAAGAAAATTAAAATTCAATTGGCACAATTGCAATACATTTAAGATTTTTTTATAAATCCCTAGATGAATACACATATGATCTACTTTATCCCACAAAAACTACGAAAATGTACTTCGATTTCCAAGGTGTCCTCCACTCATTTGAAGACCCGGTGGGAATGTGGATGGGGTGCTCATCGGCAACTTGTTTGGGAAACAAGAAACAAGTTCCAAGGAAGCAGATAAAAAAACTCACTCGTGCGCACACAAACTAAAACAAATTACTAAATAAAGAGAGAAGTATAAAAAAAAAGAGTCAAAATGTCAAAGTTCGTAGCCCATTAACATAATTACTCACAAGCCTAAGTGCTCTTTTAATCTAATCACTTGGACTCAAGCTCCTCATTGCGGCTTGTTTTCCTCTCTCTCTCCCCTTTTTTTCTTCATTTTCAAAACCTACCGACGCCTCTATAAAAACCCCCTTCTCTATCCTTCCTCTACTAAATTCTCTCTGGTCCCATCTGAGGAATTACCAAAGCCATAGCCTCTCTCTCTCCCCCCTCTCTCTCTCTCTCTCTCTCTCTCTCTCTCTCTCTCTGAAATCAACTCGTTCCTCCATTGAAGGGACAGAAGAGAAGGATGGATGTTCGAGGGAGATCGCGTCGCAGCTCCGACGTTCAAAGCGAAGAAGACGTGATGGGTCTGAAGAGAGGTCCGTGGACCGCCGACGAAGACCTCGCGCTCATGAATTACGTCGCCAGCCACGGGGAGGCCGCTGGAACTCCCTCGCTCGCTCCGCAGGTCGGTTGCATCTTCTTCCCCCTGTCCCCCCGACTGTCTAACTAGAACTCTCCCGATTTCCAAAGATTCACGCCATCCCTAGATGTCGAAAACACGAAACTCAAACACGAAAGTGCAAATTCTTAAATTGAATTTATTCTTATGATGTTGATAAATATTCTTTAGCTGGATGACTTTCACCCATTAATTAGTTTTCCTCTCTTCTTTCTGTCTAGTTATTTTTGTACAGCGTCGTGATTTATCATCATGAGTTGCACCTGGGAAGCTTAGAATAATAGAACGTGAAGCAAATGAAAGAGAAAAAGCTACGCGTTTTTTCCTGGAAATGAAAGGAAAGTTCGACAAAGAGACTTTGATGTTCATGTGCATGAGAGAGAGAGATAGACCCTGTTGAGTTGCATATTTTTCCTGGAAAGTTATATGATTATGATATTGATAAACAGCAACTTGATGATATTTTATCTCTTCCCATTTATAGAAAAGGACGTATCCACTCGAGAACTAATCCTTTAAAGTTTCATTGTGATAGCAATACTCACTAACCCAGAAAGTTGCATGAGAAAATGATCTCTCTTTCTCCCTTCTCATTATGCTGATTTTCGTCGCGAGCAACTTTACCAAAAATGATTTGAGCTCCTTAGTTTCTGATACAAACCCTTGTTTTGGATCGAAACAGGTCTGAGACGGACGGGAAAGAGCTGCAGATTAAGGTGGCTGAACTATCTCCGGCCAGACGTTCGACGCGGGAACATAACACTGGAAGAACAATTGTTGATTCTCGATCTCCATTCCCGCTGGGGCAACCGGTATGTTCTTTTTTTTCGCGTTTATCTCGAGATACCGGGGTTTATGGATTCTTCCATGACATGCGTTTCTCTCCAAAAAGCATGCTTGGCTGTTTCGATCTAAAATTTCTTCGGAATTGTTCGAACAAGGGATTATGTTGTTTCCACTGGGTCTCATAAACTTCACTTTAAGATTGTGTTGAACATGGAAATTATGATTCACCCAAAAATGAAGATGAATTATGTATCGCGTTAAACTGTAGCTATTTAAGTTTTTCACGGTTAAGGGTTATCCTTAGTAAATTGGTTTTGTTGCCGCATCATCTGATGTTCTTTTGTTTTTCCGATGAGTTCCATTTTATTAAATTTTAGCATTGAATTATTACAGATGGTCGAAAATCGCACAATACTTGCCGGGTCGAACCGACAATGAGATCAAGAATTATTGGAGAACCCGGGTCCAAAAGCACGCAAAGCAACTTAAATGTGACGTGAATAGCAAGCAGTTCAAGGACACCATGCGATACTTGTGGATGCCTAGATTGGTGGAAAGAATACAAGCCGCTGCGGCTGCCTCCACGTCTGCCTCAGCTTCCACCACCGCAACTTCCCCCGGTGGCTCCACTGTTACTTCCACCACCACTGCCGCTGACCCTTACAAAATGAACAACAATAGCAGCAGCAACACCACCACCAGCAGCAGCTGCAACAACTACAACAACAATGGCACCAACTATAGCCCAATCCATGGAAACCTTGAACATCTAGTCTTACCAGAGATTTCAACCCTGAACAACGAATTCACGACTGCCCGACTCATGCAAAGTTATTACACCCCGGAGAATTCTAGCACGGCAGCGTCATCTGATTCACTTGGAACGCAAGTTTCACCATATCCTGACATGCCAAATCTGTATAGTTTCTCGCCCATGAGATCCCTAATCAGGGTTATGTCCAGGCTAACCAAGCTGCCTACCAGGAGTCTTCGCTCTTTAGTCCTTCGAGCAACTGCTTCAATTACGGATCGAATTCTCCCAAGCCATGGATCAGGCTAATCAGCTTTGGTCGGACGGTGGGGACTTCTCCGACAACTTGTGGAACGCTGAGAATGTTTGTACTTGCAGCAACAGCTGAGCTCCATTTAAATGGAGAAAGTTGATTGATCAGTGATGATGTCTGTTGTAAAAACGAGAGTTACAGGCAGGAGGAGGATGGCATATAGAATAATCTATGCTAGACTTTTTAAGGATTTGCCACACAACAGGGTCCTAATTGAGGATCTTGTTTGCTTGTTGTTTATGTGGGAAGCATGTGGATTAGGGTTCCTGTATATGAACCGAATCATTAGTATCCAATTCTCTTTATGCTTTTATGTTGCTCCACTAATTGCAATTCTTGGGAGCATGTTTTGGGAATGATTACTATAATGTTTAAGATGTGAATAATTGGTTCACCATCCTTCACTCAAAGCACTTCATAAGTAGCTAAGTAGCTAATGCTTGATATTATATTGAATCATATGCAAAACTTTTCCATGGGGCCCGAACAAGACTAAAGTCCCCATCTTCTAGATGCTACAAAGCTAAAATGGGCAATGATTTTGCAGACGTGGCATTGCATTATTCATCAACTTATGTGGTAAGCTAGCATTAGGAACTCCCTTTAATTAATAATAATTATTGTTAGAAAGGCGAAATGGTGATCACGCTTGTAGACAATGGAGTACTTGGCAACAAAACCCTAGTTTGTCGCTTGCTGATTGCTGTACGGAAAAGAGTAACTGGACCCATTCAATGGGGACAAGGAATCACTTGAGTGATTAAGCTTTTTTTTCCGTCTTTTGCGGAAAAGGGAAGGATAATTTTGTCGTAGAGAGAAAAGAAGAAAAAAACAAGGAAATAACACTAGGACAAATAGTCCACTACTCATATTCATGCCCGCGTGTTCGATCCTCCACGGGCCCTCATCTATGCCCGATCGCCGGCCATAGCCGTCGACAGAAGAAGAAAGGAAAAAAAAAAAGAAAAAAAATCAAACTACTAAAAAAATGTTAAAAAATTATTCACGTCAGCATCAATCGTCGTTGACCATGCTACATAGACATCCACTTCAGTGATTGCCGATCAATATAGGCCGAAAGGGTTACATTGTCAAATCGTCAAAAATTTTAAGATTAAATTGGCCATTGAAAGTTTTAGAATGAATTGATATGGCAATATGATAATGTTAGAATGCACATTTCCTGTGAGTGGTGTTAAAAAAAAATTCATATTGGAGAATTGATGTGGTGTAAAACAATTAACATATTTTAGTTGGCTCATAACTTATTAGTTTAAGTTTTTTAGTAAAGATGAATCAAACTGGATATGTTAATAGACTTGGAGGGAGCTCTTCCCCAGATAAAGGTATTGAACTTCTGCCGCGTGCTCGCATCAAATAGTATCAGAGTTGGCTGGTGATCAATTTTCGAGGGTGGGTGTTGTGGTATAAAAAACGTAGGTCAAGATGAGATATCTTGATACGGAATGATACTTGAATAAGGGGAAGGAACCCATTACGAGCTCACACGTGATGGAAAAAGATGAGATATCTTGATATGGAACGATACCTGAATTAAGGGGGAGTGGACCAAACATTGAGCTCACACGTGAAGGGCAGATTATTATGATGCACTTGTGAATTGCATTAGAAATTCTCACGTTGAAGAATCAATACGGTATAGAACTGTTAATATATTATAGTGGTTCATAAACCATTGGCTTAAGACAGATCAAATTTGGACTTCCTCTTAGGATCTCCAGGATAAAAATATCGGACTTTTATGCGCACTCCCATCAAACGGCATTAGAGCCAATGGTCAGTGACCAATGTGGCTTCTGAATGATGGTGTTGATGTGTAGACAACATAGGCAATGGTAGACTTCATGGTTATGAAAGTTGGACATTAATGGAAGATCAAACTGAGAATCTGACACAGAAAAATACTTGAATTAAGGGGGATCGGACCTAACACTAAGTTTGATGTTGCAAGGAAGATGGTTAGGATGCACGTACACGTGAATTGGTTAAAGAAATCTCTCATTGGATAATTAATGTAATGTTAAAGCAATTAATATATCTTCGCTGTGCACATAACTCATTATCAAGCTTTTGAGTCAAACATGGGTCTAAACTGATATAGTGACGAGCTTGAACTTGGGCTCTCTCCTGGCGATCTCCCAAGTAAAGGATCGTGGCGCTCCCATCAATTAGGTTTTTTAAGTAATTATCATTTATTAACTCCGCTCCAATAACCTAGAGCTTCACTAAATGGACATGAGAGGGGCATATTTATTTTCCCAACCAGTCTCTATGGGGGAGCGATTGGTGGGTGACGGTTATAAGACATTCACCCACCCGCAAATCTAAACTGGGAAAAATTATCCAAAAAGCCTTAAAACATATTGCCCATTTCCCGATTCAAATTATAACCTGTCTAGACCCTTCATGTTTTGTCAATGAGTCCATCCGATAATTTTGATTGAAATCGATGATGTTGACGTCGATGTCCTCATGTACAGCCGACGTGACGTGGAACAAGTTTTAATGAGGATTATTGTATCTTTGGATTTTTCAAAATTATATTTAAAATTTTTACCAAAAAAATTTGAAAGAAAAAAGGAAACAAACTTTAAAATTTTCTTTTTCTGGGGCTAACAAAGCTCTCGCGCTAGCTGGTGATAGGTGGCAACTGCCGCCGCAGTGCTCCATCCGCTGAGCTTGCAATTGCTCATTTTTTTCATTTTTTTTAAGTTAATATTGTTTTTTCTTTTTTCTTTTTATAACCAAAAAAATAGATTTAGAAAATAAAAAAGATAAAAAAAAATATTATTAAAAAATGAAAAAAAAAAAAAAAAAAAAAAAAAAAAAAAAGGAAAAAACAAACAACGATAAAATTACTCGAGTGATAAAAAAAAAAAAAAGAAAATAATAATAGTAAATATAAGTATTGAATTAAAAAAAATTGAATATAAAAAAAAATATATGTAAGAAAAAAAACATGAAAAAAATAATAGAATAGAAAAAAAAAAAAAAAAAATAGAAAGAAAAAAAAAAATAAAAAAATAAAAAAAAAAAAAAAAATAAAAACAGAAATCACAACGAAAAAAAAAAAAATAATTCAGTTAATAATGAGAAAAAAATGAAAAAATATATACGTATAAAAAAAGTAAAAACAGTTAAACAAGATAATTATAAAAAAAAAAAACAATAAATAAAAATAAAAAAAAAAAAACAAAAAAATTGAGAAGCGAGCGGTATTATATCAGGATGAAGTAAGTTGAAATAAAATCATTATGATATAAAATAACAAATGAAAAAAAAAAAAAAAACAAAAGAAAAAAAAAAAATACTGCAGGAACGCAACGGAACTTTGCAATAAAAGTAAAATTATAGAAAAAGATAGCAAAATGATGGTGTAAGGTAATTAAGAGATAAATTTTTTTTGAGTGATATAAAACGACCCGTGATTGAAATTTAGAATAAGAGAATTGAATTTTTGAAAAACATTAATCAATTCGATAAAAAAAAAAAAAAAATCCAGAGAATTGCCACGTAAGTATGTAATTTTACGAAAGAGTACACGAGGTGGTATATAATATCAAAGCACACACACGAATATACTATCACGAACAAGTTGATACCAAATGGTTATAAATTATCGTTTGTCATAGCCTCCGGTCAAGTTCATCCTACATAGGTATGGCGAGGCCACGTTGTAAACCCAGTATGGTATATCTGTTGGCAGTATCGTGGTGTGGCCGGTTAAAGCCGGGGAAGTTGTTATATTATGTTTTAGTACTGTTGTTATTACGAAATTATTTTAAAGCATACCCCGTTGCTGAGAGCGGTCTGGCTCTGCTTTTAATGCGGCGTGTCGCCCGGACGGTGGAGGTGACAGGTTAACCGTTTCCGTCCCTGGTTATTAGTTCCATCGCTGTTCTCTGTTGCCATTTTATCCTCGTTTTCCCCACGTATATCGTTTAACAGTTCTGGCGCTCATTTCCTATTAGTCTCCGGTCCCGTTCGTCCGTTATAAACATATAAAAAAATTTCCCG
>JAGVVM010004339.1:0-16331 GCA_019149425.1 Psidium friedrichsthalianum
GCGTCACCCTCCTCGTGCCTCGATCTCGAACGGCGCTGGGGAGCAACTCCTGCAGTGGTCGGAATCGCTCACCTCGCCAGCCATACTCGGTTGGCTGCAGCTAAATGCGGGTCGTCCTCCATGGAATCGTGGAGTCTCTCTGATGTCCCTCGAAGCCATACAGGCCCTCTCAAACCAGGCCTCGTATCTATGTGGTACAAGCTAATGTCCCCCTATCTACTAAACACGGTGGGTCACATGCCTTGCCACAGATGGCGTGCAGTATCAAAATGGAGGTGTCTCTTTGTCCCATCTGTACTGGCAGTCCTAAAAAGCCCGCGGTGCCGGCCATCATGGGTGGACCTGGATCTGTAAAAGAAGTGGCAACCCCGCCCGTGAGGTCGAAACTCGCAAGCTCACCACTATCCTGTCACCGCCCCCGAACCCCACGAGCCAGCGCGAGCATCTCGTTCTACCTGTAACTGTCGAATGGTTGACTACTCCGACGGCCAGGAAGAGCTCGTCGTAAACCAAACAACTAAGAGAGTTTTTTGTAACAACGGAAGCGCGCTCACCCTTCAAGGCCCCTCATCGAATCCGGGTAGACACAACAAAAAAAAAAAAAAAAAAAAAAAAAAGAGAGAGACAGACCAATACAATTCCACCAAATCACACTTTATATATCAAATTCCCTTCTCATACAACTTCCAAATAACGTCATATACACAGTCAAAGGTTTTTCGTCACTCATTACATCCGTTTGCTCCGACCTTTACCAACAAGAGGTGTCTAGGTCGGCAAGGCTCTTCACCTCCTATAGCGAGCAAAAACCACACAAAATTTCTACAGGTCTCTGCCTCCCCCACCCCACTAGTCATTTCCGTCCACAGAACCATCTGGTCAGGAAGAGCTTATTCTCGTGGATCATTTCCTTTTGAGTCCCCCTGCCTTACGCGTATTACATTCACGCGCTACGGGACGGGTCTGGAAAAATAGGGTATCACCTATGAGAACAAATCTCATTAAGCTAACCCTAATCTCCTCCTCAGGACGCCAACAGCCTAGACCAAACTCCTCAGGTCCCAAACAAATGCTCAAAATCACCGTCCAAATTCCATTGCCAAACATCATATGTTCAAATTAGAAAAGTCGCCACAAGGTGTCCAGCATATAAAACATTTTGTAACATCCCAATCCAGGACCAAACAAAACCCAGATAACACAATCATTTAGAGCTCAATAAAAGCAATTAAACTTTCAATTTGAAACCCACGTCCAAATCCATGATAATCAATGCAAATACTATGCATGCACGCTCAATCTTGAGCCTCTGGCTAACAGCCAATTGACCCGCGTCATATATGCGCATCAGGTCCGACCCGCGTCGTGGACGCCTCAGGTCTGTGCCTCAACCCGCGGTTTGGACGCCTCAGGTTGGCACCTTATCACTCCAGCTACCCCGCGTCTTACGCTTCAGGGCGCACGAGGCTACGTTTTTCGCCTCTGAGGCTACGTTTTCCGCCTCTGTGGCTACATTTTACGCCAATGGCCTACATTTTACGCCAGGTGACCTCATGGCTACATTTTACGCCAAGTCACAATGATATCAATGAAACATGCGAAAACCGTCGCATTTCGGCCCTTTCAGGCAGCAAAACCCCTTTAAATCATTTGGACAGAAATCCATCGCCAATACGTTAGGCCACATTTCACATATACAACCAAATCTTTCACTCAGGCATACGAAACAATGCCAGTTCAATTGGGCAAAAACCTTAGCCAGTACGTTAGGCCAAACTTAAACACGTGCCCAAATATTTCAATTCACATAGCCGACAAACTGGCCAAACCATCAATTTTTTCACGTGCCCAATTTTGTCAAAAATGCCCAATTTCTCACATGGGGGACTCAAATGACCCAAATATTATTTCAAGTACACGAGAAATATCTTCAAATATTATTTTAAATACAACACGGGCCCCCAAATATTTGGAATAATAATATAAAATTTACTCGGGCCCGATTTTGCATAAATGCTCTGTAAACCCAGTTTTCGGTACTCAAACCACACGGAACCCACAAAACTTGTCATTTTCAAACCAAACTCAAATTGGCAGCACGTGAACAGTGTTCGGAGGTTCATGAAGTGATTCAAAACACTATTTGGCCCGTTTTCGCTCTAATATCCCGAAAATCCATTTTTCGGTACCCGAACCTCGCGGAAACCACACCACCCACCACCAGCATTATTCAAGCATGGACAGCAACATTTCATCAATCCACAGCATGCTCACAGCCCACAGAAATTTATTTCCATCAAATACGCCGATTACGGCCAATTTTCCTAAACCGATTTACCACGAATCGGTCCCTAGAGCTAATCCATGGCAAGTCTAACATCATGAGCGAAGTCTAGAGGTTTAACTTACCTAAACGAAGTCAAAAACAGGGCTGACGATGCAGCGATGACCGCGGCAACGATGACAACGGCGGATTCCGGCGGATTACGTTCGACCCCGGGCTGTTCAAGGGCTGAACGAGTTGGTTCACAAGCTGAAAATCCATATTTTCACATGAATATGAGCTCTAAGAGGTCGCTGGGTCAACATATTTCAATATGAACCCTATATGAAATTCGGGTAACAAAAGACTTGTTCGTCGACCGAAACGGCGAAGCAGATTTTGGAAGGTCAAACGACCTCCGATCGAAGTGATTCAAGTTGGAAAAGAACCACAAGACATTGAACTACAACATACCCAAAAATCACGACGATCCCACGGTCGGATTTCCGTCGACGGTCCGTTGAAGTTGGCAGCAGAAACTGGAATTCAGCAGGGAGAGGAGAGAAATCCGAAATTGAAAGAGAGAGAAGAGAGAGAGAGAAGAGAGAGAGAGTCTTCTGAAATAATGGAGGAGAGAGAGAGTGGTTTGACCCATAATTATCTTAAGGATAATTATTGGCGGTGACTATTCACCGAAAGCGACATAACGCTGAACGAATTGACTGATTTTTGGACTATCAGTGAAATTTTGAACTGATAAGCTTGGGCCTCATTATTTTCGGTCAAAGCTGGTCATATTGGTCAAAAAGATGATCGACGAGACTTTTCTCGAAATTCGTGAAATTTCAGGACCGGGTGGACTCAATCGGTGCTGATTTGGCTCAATCGCGATCGGAAAATAACTCCAGATTTCGTCGTAAAATTTTTCTAGCCTCTCTAAAAATATTCTTACCCCATGCCATGGATTCTAGCTCAAACTAGGGGCAAGATAAAAATTCTCAATTTTGCCCTTTTTCACTAGGCATTCCGAGATCCATCTGCCCATTTTTCGTCTTTCTAAGCAAGGTCCAAATTCACAACTGTGACACTCCTGAGAGTCGATTGTCCTATTCCGGAACTCAATTCGTGGTCTCATTCATAAGACGGAGCTTTAAATGAATTCTCAACTAACGGTGGCTTTTAGGAGTCACGCGTATCGACCATAGTTGGTCCACGTGCTTATATTCCTAACTAGCCTTTCCCCTTTGGTTAGTGCATCTCAGAGTGGCCAGCTCCAAGTGAGATTCATTTATAGCGCCTCCATGAAATAACCATTCTGTATTCAAATTCTAGAAAAAGGATCGAAACTCAGGATGTCCAAATCCTAACGTAGGATAGCGTATACTAGTGGGGTCGGTCCTATCCATTGGACTAGGTTCACGGTCCAGGGCTCAGTCACTCCCAGTTTTCTTTCGGTACCAAACCCTCAACACGAAAATAGATAGGCAAGGCATATCGATGCAATTCACAAGAATAGACAGGCAATCTCAGCAGTCAATCACAATGTCATATGCAAATGAAACAGGCCTCAGTCGGCCATGTCGGTTCCCAGTGGAAACATGCCCGTCTATCCTCCAATTCCCATCAGGGCTCATTCCAGTGCTACACGGCAAACGCCACACTGCGTCTCGGACGCCTTACGCTGGCCTCCCCTTTTCTCTCCATTTCCCATCAGGGCACATTCTCAGCCATTCGGCAAATACCACACTGCGTCTCGACGCCTTACGTTGGCCTCCCTTTTCTCTCCCACATTTCCCCTCTGGGCACATTCTCGTGTCACATCTCTGGTGACTCATGCCATGCTCTCAATGTATGCGGGGCCACATGATTGCAATCAGCAAATCAGACATAGAGCATGCATGAAATGGCATATATGCACAAGTACAGAGCACATCAAGAAATCATCAATATCCACGTGCTCAACAAGCCAAGCCATATGAGATTCAAAGCCCCATGCACAATTCCTTAGCCAACAGGTTCGATAGAATATCACATATTAACTCGCGGGGCCAGACCCATACAATTGGACTCTCATCTTAGTGGATTCGCTAACTCGGCCTAAGCCCATGCACTCAGGTTAGTCTCCTGGGAGTCAGAATCCCACGACTATGATTCGGTGCTTTAATAATCCCTCGGGTGTAATTGAGTTGGGCTCGGTTTGGTTTAAGCCCAATTATTAGGATTCACGTTGACAATGTGGACCCCCGAGAGATCAATGGCCCGTGTGCTCTATTGGTGGTCTTGTGGGATTGGTTCGGTGCTTGATTGGAAAACCAACTTGCTGTCGAACCCTGTCCTGCTTCAGGGCCTTGCCACTGGGAGCCCAATCGCCATGTTGTGTCTTTTGGGGTTAACCAACTTTGGGAAGAGAAACCAGGTGCCCAAATGGATAGCAAGCCATTATGCTTGCTCCCCAAAAATTGTAAATCTCATGTCTGCTTAACCCAACGGTCAAGAGATAGGAAAAAGCAATCATAGCAATTTTACCAAATCAGATATCGCTATGCAATCAAGCAATTATTGGGAATGATCTTTTAATGAAGGGATTAGTAATGGTGCGACCAATTTACACAATCTTGCATTTATTTACACTTTTACAATTTTGGACAATTCTTTGCTTGTTATCCATAGTTTAAAATTAGGTATGCCAAGAACCATTAAAAAATTCAAGCTAATAGATACTTGCTCATTTATTCAATTGCGCTGCAGTGTGACTTCAAACAGATGCAAATTAAAAGTTCATCATTTGAGCTAGCCAAATAAGTAATCCTTCACTTTTATTGCACTTTTTCCCTTGTGCTATAATGTATCTGCCTTTGTCGATCAGTGCAATGGGATGTGTCTATTTATCTATCTCTTGACTCGAAATGTTTGAAAAAGAATCTTAGAGTGTCTAGGGTTGGGCCAGGAGGGTCTGTCTCCTAACACCTTCTTTATATAGTAATTCGAACTATTGCTCCGCAGCCCCCCATCAGTCGACTATGAAGAGAAGAATCAAAAGGATCGAACTACCTACTCATTATTCGGAGGTGAATCATAGAACACCAAAAGCTGCGATATCTTATGGACCTAACATAGGTCACATCCCTCACGACATAAGATTGAAATCTGCTTTTGTAATATTTCCTGCTTTATAAAATTGTAACATACCTGATCTGGACTAATGTATAGCTTAGGACCCATCAAGCTGAACTGGAGGGATGAACAGACGGGCTCTTTCCTTTGAAGATTCTTCTGTTCCGGAGCCCAGACACGAGCAATTTGAAAATCCAAAAAATACTGTAGATCTTCGATTGGAGGTTTATCTGGTTGGAACAACAAACAAGTTGCACATATTCGATTATGTAAAGTAAAATCAGATGCAGACATTGTCATCTCCACACAAAAACAAGAAATTCATTAGTCCCCTAACATGTTTAATCACAAATTTGTAGAAATTAAATGATTTCAAGGAAGGTTTGAAGTTTCTGCCACTTATCAGAAATGCAACGGAATAGGTGAAATTAACTGGACAGAATTCATCAAGAAATTAAGCTGATTTAAGCTTCCATATCTGCATCGTGTTAAAAAATCACTCATTTTAAGTCATTACAATAGGGAAAAATACAGAACCTCAGAAGCTCTCTAAGTTAGTGATCTATTTTTCTGATCTGGGTTTATACATGTCTACAGGAGACTCCACCAATCCTCAGAAATAGGTGTTGTACTAAAATATACTTCAAATAACATGTTTCTCATCTGAGAGCTTGTTGAACCTCAATAATCTTCATAATAAAACCAAAGATCAGTAAAACCTTAAGAAGCATTGCCTTTACCAATCAATGAAATTAATGAACAGTTATAGGAAAATGAACACTCACATTCCAAATATAAGTCTATAGCACGGGCCAAGTGCTTTATCCCAGGCACTCCTTCAAGAAGTTTAACAATGGGTGTAAATGTCATATTAATCACGTCTGGTGCTAATCTTACAGTGTCGGCCCACTTAGCCTGATTCTGCTCAAGATCATCACCGCCTCGCCTCCTAAAGATTATTGTGACATCCTGCAGAAAATAATTGGAAGTCTCACATGATTAGTGCTTCCAAAATGAGGAGAATATCACGTGACAGAATTTGAATAAGTTTTTGGAGTGTTAGAAAAAATGAAGGTCATATTCACTTTGTCCACTGTTGGACTGTTGCAAGTTTATGAGGAAAATTTCTACCATGGAAAGGAGAATTTTTGGACAAAGCAACATTCTGATGCTCACCTTGTCTTTGTATTTTGGGAGGCCTGCACTTGGTTGATTCCTGGATTCTTGAAACCGATGACTCTCGATGTCTTTTACATAACTTTCAATGTCTGATGTTGACAAAGAAGATGATTGATGCTGCCTGACATAAACAACGTCTCTTCCACCGACAGTTGCAGAAGTAACAATATGGGTACCAAAGTTCTCAATAAAGCTGAAGATAAAAAAGAAAACAAAGGATGAGGAAGTTGGGGGCTAACTTGAATTACTCCCGTGACTTCATGCAGATACATCAATAGAATTAGCAGAGACAGATACAAGGGAAACCAGGGAAGCCCAGCATTTCCCAACCAAAATTTAAACTGTAGAAGTATTAATATTAGAATAATCAACATTGTGAGATTTTGTAGGACCACTGCCAATTGTTCCAAAAGCTTAAGCTGTTGGATGAAAACGTGATTTAATATTTAATTACTTTAACACTCTCTGTCACGCTTAGTCTAGTCTTTTACCTAGTACTAAGCATGGAAATATATCATTGGGAGACAAATAGAAGTCTGGAAAGATTTGAACTCAAGACCTCCTGCTCTGATACCATGCGAGATTTTGTGAGACCACTGCCGATTGTTCCAAAAACTCAAACATATAACTCAAACTCATGATGTATATTGAGTTTGAACTCACCACATAAAGCCTCATTACAAGATGGAATGAGGCACACACTAATTTTGGAAATATTGCTACTTTTGATTAGATAAAATATAGCTTGATTTTTCCCGAGTAAGTCAAGGTCTTCTCAGCAATTTTCTTTAAATAGAGAGGAAAAAAGTGTTTCCGTTGTTTACAAGTTTCTCATAATAATTGTTCTAGAGGCATGATAAACTTAAATTTAACACAATCAAAGATATAGATGGAAACTCCGCCTATGTATGTTTGCATAGCCTGTCCCAAGCCAGGGTAAAGGAGGAGGGTTGGCGTCAAGCATAGCGAGCCGGCCGTAAAAAAAGAATTATCCCTTATGAGATGAACCCTTTAGATTTTTCGTTGAAGTGTACCCTTCTTAGCAACGCGTTGCATCGACGCCCGAGTGTAGCGAAAAATGAGTAAGGGTCCTTGCACCAAGATAGGCAGGTGCGAGGGGTAAGAAAGCTAGCCTTCGGCCATCATTCCCAGAGTGATGCGCCACATCGGTGCCCGGATGTGGTGAAAAGTGAGCTAGGGTCCTCACACTTTTATGGGTGAGTGTGGGGGGCAAGAAATGCCCAAGGAGTAAGGATTCGATTAGGGAGTTGGAACATAGAAACCTTAACGGATAAGTTGAGGGAGTTAGCAGATACTTTCGCTAGAAGAAGAGTGAATATTGCTTGCCTGCAAGAGACTAAATGGGTTGGAGAAAAGGTTAAGGAAGTGGAAGATAGTGGATTCAAGTTATGGTACACAGGCACAAAAAAGAGTCAAAATGGGTTGGGATTTTAATCGATAAAAGTTTCAAGGATAAAGTTGTTGATGTCAAAAGATCAAGCGATCGGATTATCTTAATTAAGCTAGTTGTGGGAGAGTTGATTTTAAATATCCTTAGTGCGTATGCCCCCAAAGTTAGATTGCCAGTAGTTGATAAGAACAAATTTTGGGAAGACTTGGAGGAGATTTTAAGAGGGATACCAAGTGAGGAGAAAGTATTCATAGGAGGAGATCTTAATGGACATATTGGCCAAAGTAGTGGAGGTTTTGACAGAGTTCATGGAGGTTTTGGCTATGGAACTAGAAACAAGAGTGGCGAAGACATCTTGAACGTTGCACTAGCGTATGATTTGATGTTAGCAAATACCTTCTTTAGGAAAAGAGAGTCACATCTAATCACTTTTCGCAGTGGTCAAAATTGTAGTCAAATTGATTTCTTTCTAGCTAGAAGAGAGGATAAAACCTCGTATATAGATTGCAAAATCTACCCTGGAGAATGTATAGCTACGTAACATAAGTTGGTGGTCTTAGAGGTTCAGTATAAGGCACAGAATATGCCGTGAAGGGCTCAAAATCCCAAAATAAGATAGTGGAAGTTAAAGGAGGAAAAACATACCGATTTCAAAGAAAGAATGCTTCAAGAAGGACCGTGGAAACTAGAGGGAGAAGTAAATAGGATGTGGAGTAAAATGTCTAAATGCATACAAAAAGTGGCAAGAAGAGTGTTAGCTGAAAGTAAAGGGCACAGACATCAAACAAAGAAAACTTGGTGGTGGAATGAAGAGGCGCAAGAGCCAATTAAGTAGAAGGAGGAGTGTTTTAGATGTCTGCATAAATATCCTAATGAAGAGAATTTGCAAAACTTTAGATTGGCACGAAAAAATGCCAAGAAAGCTGTGAGAGAGGCTAGAGGCAAGACTTTCTCTGATATGTATAAAAAACTTGTGAGCAAAGAGGAAGAAAAAAAAAAAATATATATATATATATATATATATATATATATATATATATATAGGCTTGCTTGAGATGCTTTGTTCAGAGATTCGTGTTAGAAAAGTGGCAGACCTAAAATTCCATGCAAGAGGATAATAGTAAAAGATTCTAAATATCTAAAGCTTCAAGATTTAGCTTATTTGGAAAACTCAATAATGGTATTCAATGTTAGAAGATGAATCAAAGAATTATTTCTGCATAAAAAGATGGATGCATTAAGATGGAACTAAAACTTCATAATGCACTCATACAGAGGGCATGAATTGGCATATTTATTAATTTGGACTTGTTAATTACTGTGATCAAGATAGAGACACAGTTTAAAGTGCGTAAGCGAGAAGCACCAAGTGTGTAAATAGTAAATTGGAACAGAATGTACAAGCAAGATAGGTTATAAACGATTACCTAGCCAAAGAAGCAGGATCCCATGAGTAGGGAACAGCACGCTTGATTTCCTCCCGTAAAACCAACTTAAGCTTTGTCAATTCAACCTTAAACAAGGGAATGAAGTACCCAACCATGGAAAGTGACTTTGTAGATGCTGCATCAACTTGCCAAGAGCCGGTAAAATTGAACATGGCATTGAAGCTTCCTAGTGGTGTTGATCCTGATATACCTGATTGGTCATTAAAATATTCGGCCATCTGAAATTTTGACAGTAATAGTCTTAGTGAAGCCACCCATTGGAGTTATCAGCCAAAAAAGAATCAAGACCATCCACAAGTACAGATATGTGGACAGGGAGTTCATTCATGATGCAAGAAAGATGCAAAATGATCTATATTATATGCATTTAAGGGTGAGAAGTCGACAATTCTTGTCTGGCCTCATCTGGCATATAGGGCATCATGCAAGTTGCAAAGGAAAAAGATAAGAAAGGGAAAAGATTCCTCCGCCTCAAAGAGTTGGCTCTCAGAGAGCTTTTTATCATAAGTATATGGGGTAAATGACTTTATTTATTATCAATCTTTGTGCTGATGTTCAGAAAAGATCAATATATCGTATCTTGATCCAAGTCATGTTACTTTTATAATGATTCAATTGAGTCACTCTGTCAACCACCCAATGAAAACACCAACAGATAGCAATTGAAGGATAAGTCCCAGAGCCAATTAAAATTCAAACCATTTCAAATGTGAATACAGCCAAATTAAAGTGACCAGATTAAAATAAGCACCAAATGTGAAAAGAATTTTCTAAATTACCCAAAGCATTAGCTATTGTTTCAAAAGTATATATCCCACGGATAGCTTTGTTGAGTGTACTAATGGGTACTGAGTTGTTTATTAGAAACGAAAGATGGGTAGAAAACCTGTCTTTAATATCCTTTCTCCTACAATCCTAGCTTCATACTTCAACACAAATTATGGTTTCCCTTCTTAAGCAACTATTCCAGCCCCTTTCTTTTCCAGTAACATATCCCCTTGTGACTCAATAAATAGAATTTCGCATGTAGAACACAGTTGATGCAAGTGGAACTTTTTTGTGTGTTCATCACTGTATTTAATAGTCCAAACATTCAGGTGCAATTGCCAATCTTAAAATTTGACCTCAATGATAGCGAGTAAGATAAGCTTATTAGATGTAATTTTCGTCATGATCTTTGTCATATGGATTTTCAAGGGTTATCTAGTGTCAATGAATATATGCAATATTAGTTTTTATGCAAGCACATTCTAACCCAATTTTTCTCTCCTTCATCTCATTTCTACTGTCTCAACAATTAAACAGCTACTGTAGTCTCCTAGCCTATTATAACCAAATTATGCAGGTCTTGACATGAGCACTTCTGATAATACCATACATGTTGTAGTTAAGGCACTGCACAAGAAGTATCACAGAAGAATGAGCTTGTAATGGCTCTCAACACTTAAACATGTCAATTTAGATAGTTTATGGTTGCTAAAAAAGGTATGCCACGTCTCATCAGATTGTACATTTCCAGTGTTATTTTGTTAAATTAAATTCATAAAGAGGTAAAGATAATCAAAAGATGAGGTGTATGTTGCAGCCCCATTCTAAGGAACAGAGCTTTCATCATCTTATCCTTGCCAATGCTGAGAAAGCAATAAGCTAAAAAAGTTTCAAAGTGTAACCAATTGAATGATTTGGGGATGTACTAAACCAGATAACCCTTGGAACAAGAAGGAAGTTGAAACTTGAAATTGCATAATAGAAAGCAGCCAAAAACCACAGAATAAGCCTCATCCCACTAAGTGGAGTCGCCATATGGTCCTTTTACCATTGCAGCCGATTCTTTATCAAGTCTTTTGAAACTCTGAATGCTCGAAATCTTTACTTATTGTCTCATTTCACATCTTTTACATCTTCTCCTGCCCTTTCTGGCTAGAGCAAAATTTTATATGAAATTATCAACACTAAAAATTGCCATCTAAATTACTTATAATCTGCAGAATTGACATTACAATCAATTATTGTCCGGGATGTCGGAACCCAGATTACCTTATCTAGAAGGAATTCAGCCAATATCACCCAATGTTTCCAGTAATTACTAACATGAGTAATGCAAGGTGTACTAACACCAGTGTACACATAGGTTTACAAAGTAACATGGTAGACTGTAGGAGGTCTTTTAAACCACTAGGCCACATTCGACACCCAACAAGGATCTGCCACATTACTTAGTAAACCATTTTTAAACCAGTCTCCATATACCTAGCACTATTATTACTAACATAGTAACATGCAAAGAGAAAAAGGCAGAAGCACTTGAGCCAGTAAACTTTTTTCATGCAGTAATCTCATGTGCAAAATTTAGTGCCCAATACCCTGTGCATCATAGTACAAACAAAGCCAGAATTTAGCTCACTGTCACACCCTTCCATGATCACTACCTCGCTGTCCAGGTTCAAAAAATTCAGAAAACTCAGGGAGATGAAACTTAAATTCAACTCTACTAGTTATCAGGTCAAACAAACTGCTTTGACAGTTTGGTCTTTATCTCACTACTTTTAATTCAAATTCCCAAACCACCCCCACAGCAGACCAAGTGAATTGACCTCAGCAAAAGGACAGAGATGTAAAACACTGTATGAAATAGTTTCAGTTATAACGCTGTATGAAAAAGTTTCAGTTATAACTGCCCCCTCGAACTGCAGCCAGTTCTGGCGCTTACAAAGTTGAGTACTCTATATTTTTCAGTCCACTTAGTGCCCCCACAGAAAACTACTTTCCTTGAGTACATAGTCAAGTTGAATGCGACAAAACACCATAACTCTAAGTAAATCTGCATTGAGAATGAGAATACAAGGCAAATTTTCTGACCAGCTTCTGCAACATGTCACATCCCAGAGTAATATGAGTGAATAAATCATACGAGGGGCTTAATGAGAGAATGATGGTTGTCAGCTGTTAGTTAGAGAGTAGTAACAAAATTGCTGTTGCAATGGCTTGTTGGAGTTCTACTGCCTATTATGCCAATGGAAAGTTGTAAGAGCAGATATAAGCTCATTTCTTTCGGTATTTTCCTTAACGAAAGAAATGCAGAAGCAATATTCTCTCTCAACTAATTCTCTTCGATCTCCTTCTCATCTATTCTCTTCCCATCTCAATCTTAATTCCTCTCATCTCACTCAAGATTCTAGTTCAATAGCCCTCTAAGAGCTCCTTCAAACTTGACTTAATTTTACTATCTTCCCAAGTGGATAGCATTTCAACTCAACTACATGAGGATCTGCTCTGTGTGTTCTGGATATAACATCACGCGTGCTATCAATATCAACAATCCCTGATTTCATATGACTAAAGACTGGAAGAGAATCATTGTCAAACATATGAGCTGCATGAGTTCCCCGACCACCAAGGACTCAGCATTAGTTCAATAGATCTATCTTAATATTCTTTTTACCAGGAAACCAAAGCGTAACATCCCTGAATGAAAAAAAGTAGGCAACTTGAGCAAGCTGTGTAAGCTTGGAAGATGGCAGTGCTTGCCGTACCATCGGCTTGAAGTAAAAAGACACGTGCTCTTCACATCGCTAAACGAAATGTCGGTTTTCATATCCTACTAAAGCCTAACATTTCATTCTCTCCACATAAACATAAAACTGCCGCAAGTGCAAGAGTTTGTTCTCACTCAGAACAACAAAGAAACAGGAAACTGAAGCAAACCACAAATTCTCCTACTGACATAGATCAATGAATAAAACTAAGCAAGACTTGCTAACTTTTTGTGCGCAAATACACAAGCCAATTTGGAAGCAACAAAAGATTCTGCATATCCATCATGTCCTCAGATGCAGTTTCAAAACAAAAGTTAGAGCATGCCACAACGAAATCCCAACGCCCACAAGCCATCAATAAGCAAGACAAACATGCCCACAAGTTCATCCCCGAAACAATCCACAAATCAATCAAGAAAAGAAAGAGCATGACCCAGAATTCAAGATCAAGAAACTCTCACCTCATGGAAGCTACAGACACTGGTCCTCTCATCTTCCCTCTCCCCGCGAGAACTCAATATCAGCGGACACACTCGGCAGGACAACACCATCGGACACCACAAGATCCCTCACACGATCATCGTCAAGAACCACAAGCCTAGACCCAGGATTGCAATAAAGGAGCCTGATATCAGAAGTGACATCAAATCCCCTGCCCAGCCTGAACAGGGTTGAAAAGTGTGGCGGTCAAGTGCATCATCCGAGCTCAAGCTCAAGCTTTCCATCGAGTCAGGATCTTTCATTGATGCAAGAAAGAGATCAAGAAACGTGCTGCTGATGATGGTATAATGGGAACAATACAGTGGTGTTAAATCCCATGAAGGAATCTCTCAGAGGAGTTGAAAAGGTGAATTCTCTGGTTTTGGTTGCTTTCTATTATGCAATTTGGAGTTTCAACTTCCTTCTTGTTCAAGGGTTATCTGGTTTAGTACATCCCCAAATCATTCAATTGTTACACTTTGAAACTTTTTTAGCTTATTGCTTTCTCAGCATTGGCAAGGATAAGATGATGAAAGCTCTGTTCCTTAGAATGGGGCTGCAACATACACCTCATCTTTTGATTATCTTTACCTCTTTATGAATTTAATTTAACAAAATAACACTGGAAATGTACAATCTGATGAGACGTGGCATACCTTTTTTAGACCAACCATAAACTATCTAATTGACATTTTAAGTGTTGAGAGCCATTACAAGCTCATTCTTCTGTGATACTCTTGTGCAGTGCCTTAACTACAACATGTATGGTATTATCAGAAGTGCTCATGTCAAGACCTGCATAATTTGGTTATAATAGGCTAGGAGACTACAGTAGATGTTTAATTGTTGAGACAGTAGAAATGAGATGAAGGAGAGAAAAATTGGGTTAGAAATGTGCTTGCATAAAAAATAATATTGCATATATTCATTGACACTAGATAACCCTGAAAATCCATATGACAAAGATCATGACGAAAATTACATCTAATAAGCTTATCTTACTCGCTATCATTGAGGTCAAATTTTAAGATTGGCAATTGCACCTGAATGTTTGGACTATTAAATACAGTGATGAACACACAAAAAAGTTCCACTTGCATCAACTGTGTTCTACATGCGAAATTCTATTTATTGAGTCACAAGGGGATATGTTACTGGAAAAGAAAGGGGCTGGAATAGTTGCTTAAGAAGGGAAACCATAATTTGTGTTGAAGTATGAAGCTAGGATTGTAGGAGAAAGGATATTAAAGACAGGTTTTCTACCCATCTTTCGTTTCTAATAAACAACTCAGTACCCATTAGTACACTCAACAAAGCTATCCGTGGGATATATACTTTTGAAACAATAGCTAATGCTTTGGGTAATTTAGAAAATTCTGTTCACATTGGTGCTTATTTAATCTGGTCACTTTAATTTGGCTGTATTCACATTTGAAATGGTTTGAATTTTAATTGGCTCTGGGACTTATCCTTCAAATTGCTATCTGTTGGTGTTTTCATTGGGTGTTGACAGAGTGACTCAATTGAATCATTATAAAAGTAAACATGACTTGGATCAAGATACGATATATTGATCTTTTCTGAACATCAGCACAAAGATTGATAATAAATAAAGTCATTTACTCCAAATACTTATGATAAAAAGCTCTCTGAGAGCCAACTCTTTGAGGCGGAGGAATCTTTTCCTTCTTATCTTTTTCCTTTGCAACTTGCATGATGCCCTATATGCCAGATGAGGCCAGACAAGAATTGTCGACTTCTCACCTTAAATGCATATAATATAGATCATTTTGCATCTTTCTTGCATCATGAATGAACTCCCTGTCCACATATCTGTACTTGTGGATGGTGTCTGATTCTTTTTGGCTGATAACTCCAATGGGTGGCTTCACTAAGACTATTACTGTCAAAATTTCAGATGGCCGTATTTTAATGACCAATCAGGTATATCAGGATCAACACCACTAGGAAGCTTCAATGCCATGTTCAATTTTACCGGCTTGGCAAGTTGATGCAGCATCTACAAAGTCACTTTCCATGGTTGGGTACTTCATTCCCTTGTTTAAGGTTGAATTGACAAAGCTTAAGTTGGTTTTACGGGAGGAAATCAAGCGTGCTGTTCCTACTCATGGGATCCTGCTTCTTTGCTAGGTAATCGTTTATAACCTATCTTGCTTGTAATTCTGTTCCAATTTACTATTTACACACTTGGTGCTTCTCGCTTACGCACTTTAAACTGTGTCTCTATCTTGATCACAGTAATTAACAAGTCCAAATTAATAAATATGCCATTCATGCACCCTCTGTATGAGTGCATTATGAAGTTTAGTTCCATCTTAATGCATCCATCTTTTTATGCAGAAATAATTCTTTGATTCATCTTCTAACATGAATACCATTATTGAGTTTTCCAAATAAGCTAAATCTTGAAGCTTTAGATATTAGAATCTTTTATATTATCCTCTTGCATGGAATTTAGGTCTGCCACTTTTCTAACACGAATCTCTGAACAAAGCATCTCAAGCAAGCTATATATATATAATATATATATATCATATATATATATATTATATTTTTTTTTTTCTTCCTCTTTGCTCACAAGTTTTTTATACATATCAGAGAAAGTCTTGCCTCTAGCCTCTCTCACAGCTTTTGGCATTTTTTCGTGCCAATCTAAAGTTTTGCAAATTCTCTTCATTAGGATATTTATGCAGACATCTAAAAACACTCCTCCTTCTGCTTAATTGCCTCTTGCGCCTCTCATTCACCACCAAGTTTTCCTTTGGTTTGATGTCTGTTGCCCTTTACTTTCAGCTAACACTCTCTTGCCACTTTTGTATGCATTTAGACATTTTACTCCACATCCTATTTACTTCTCCCTCTAGTTTCCACGGTCCTTC
>JAGVVM010004340.1:0-39455 GCA_019149425.1 Psidium friedrichsthalianum
GTCGCTATATTGCTTCTTCACAACAAGACACATGACCCGAATGCTCCTCCCCTGTATCTTTCCTCGTGTCGCGCTCTGTTCTCATCGATCCCATTCTGATTTTGCCGCGCACGGTTTTCTTTCGTCATTAACTTGATCCGATACCCGCACAGGCATGTATCAACAGAGAAGAAACCCTTCAGTGTTTACAATGGACGACATGAAAATACACAATCCTTATTTGTGGATGCTCCATCAGTATCGGCAACTCTTGACGCAAGTGAATGGTTTCTTAGATGTGTAGCACAAGTGCAGCTTATAATTGAATACCGGTGAACAATCGTAAGGAAATGGAGCATGGGTGGTCTGTACAATGTACAAAATCCACTACCGGACCACTTATCTACATCTCTTTCAATCTTACCATATCTAACATGGGTTAATTTGAAATACTCTGTTGAACCAAATCGAGTGGAGTATCATATGAAAGATGTCGTCACTTAACCGGCCTACTGTGCCAAAGAAAATCGCTGCTGTACCTTCTTGACCCCGCATCTGCATCCGACGGAATCTTTTCTCAGGGATGGAGAGGAGTATGTCCGTTCAAGTTTGGGATATCCCTCTCCAGTACAAAAACGGCCAAGGATTCCCAGTTCAGAGTCTCGAAAAACGGGGGCACGAAATTGTCGGATATAATCACGGGCACGCACTCATGGAAGATGCTTCCACAACTCGAGGACTGTTTACTTCATAACCTTTCGCGCATATGCAGTAATTTGGCTACTTCTCATGTGCTGAATGTAGTTCATCTTACCCTTGACGTTGGGCATGGGACCGATATCCTCATGTCTGGATCTTTGTTGCCCCAGTGCTGTAATAGAATCGGCCTGACGTATCCATGCATGTTCCCCAGCAAAGAAAGCTAGGATTGACCTCTTAGAAGGTGGTTTGCCTCCAGATTTCTGAGAGGTTTCTGACCGACTGCACATAGGTTTCTGGTAGCGAGACATCCTTACCGAAAACAAAGCCTTCTTTAACATCAGAATTGCAGAGCGCTCTTATGCACCTGGCCATTATTCTCCTTGTTTCAGATGGGCCTGAGGAAGTTTTTTGAAGTAAGTCAGAAAATGGTGGCAATAAATACAGCTCATAGTTACAGTGGACAAGCTAATGTTATTTGCATGGATACGCATCTGCTGAGGAGTAAAACCTGAAGCATACCCAGTCATGGCAAGCTACAAGAAATGGTCTGCTCCTCCGGTTCTATTCCAGAATGGGTGCTTTGCCTTGACAACATCCAAATAATTCCGCAAAAATTGTATAAGGTTCTTATGACTGTGGGAATTGGGACATACAAGGCTTCCTCGAGCATTCGAGAGCTAAATGGCAAGTAAAATAAGGTGGGCCTTTCTAGCATTCCTAGTAACAAATTTCTTGCTTCTTTTCCAGTAGATTCATAAACCATCCTTCAGAAGCGTATATTCCTTTGAGCACTGGCTGATGTAAAATTGGCTTTTGTCCCTCCTTGTAAATGTATACTTTGAGCATCTCCTCCATTAATTCATAGCTCCTGCATTTTTTAGATATGATTTTAGAGCAAAGAATTGCAAGACATCCTTTATGCGACATCATCTAGGTTGTGAACCAACTTGCATTTCTTTATGGACATAGTATAGGTTGTGAACCTACCGTCTTTTCTTGTCCAGAATAACCTACATTATGAACAGTAAATTTGTTGCCCGAATTGGAATTAAGCTGACTAGCTGAGCCACTGATTTAACTCAATGATTTCTTGAACCTCATAAGGAGCACCTCCAATTCAAGTATACAATTTTTAAGCCCAGTCACGAAGATAAAGCTACTATAAATGTCATATCTCACATTAAATTCACTCTGCTCGATCCCAGCATTATTATGTACATAATGATTAGAATGGATTTAATAGAAAGAGTGCTGATAAAAGAAAAAAGAAGTTAATGATGCAGTCCTCCCATGTATATAATTCACACAACAACAGCGCAAACAACCAAAACCCACCAGAAAGAACGGAAAAAAAGGATCAAGTGTGTATAATTGGTGATCGATCCAAGCCTTACCTTTTTGAACATGGAAACATTTCGATAAAGAGGGGCGTACAGGCTCGGGTCACTCGCAATGGGAGCATTCTCAATTTGCAATTTCGCTTTTAACAATTCCTGATCAACTACCGAAGACCACCGTGGCTTCTGCAACCACAATGCAAACATGTGAATTTCTACAAAAATGGAGTTCATGATACCATGGTCCAAAAATAAAAAGTGCGGCTCTTACCATTGACCGGTACGCAACACGGCTTTGAAGCAACAAAGCATTCATCTCTGCTATAGTAATTACTGTTTGATGTTGGTGCCTGAGGCGTTTTATACCTATCATGAATGGAAGCGGTAGGGAAGCGAGACTGTGACTTCCGAGGAGACATCACCCTTCATTTGGTTAGACTTAACGTCTTCCTTACGAGTTGGAGTCCCATATACTTCTGTCGAAGAATTATTGAAAAACAGATGACGAGAATGGAAATTGATGCATGGGGGTCTTCTTTTATCAATGAGTTGGAGTTTGGAGATGAATCTACAGGTGGAATTGCAGGTGAGGGAGGTATATACTGACTGTGTTTTCACCATCATGTTTCAGATATTTTGACATTGTTCTTCTTATTGGCAACTGTGGAGTCGCTGTCCATAGTAGAGCTATTAACAGAAAGCCTCACATTACTCTCAGGCACCGTAGCTTCCTCTGTGCATATCCACCCATTGATTTATTGGAAATGGGAGGTGTGGGTAGTTCCATTTACCTCCACTTGATTCTCTGTTGATGACTTCTCAAGACCAGTTTATTATTATTTAACCATAAGGTTCATTGAAGACTGTGTTGCTCTTTGTACAGTGCCATTGTAAAAACTGAGCCTCTCTCTTCAAAGCCATCGTCATCCACTCTTTCGTGAATGGTAGAAGCAGTAGTTGTGTCTGAGTCATTTGAAAGTGTCTTGTTACCTGACATATGTGATTTTAAATGGTGACATCTTCCACATCAACAATATCCCCTTCAATCGGAACCTTTGACTGCAGAAAAATAGAGATCCCGGATGTTCCCCACGTGGAAGTTCGATAAACTGAAGCACTATGACCATAGCAAATGAAGTTCCCAGGAGCCAGAGCAACTTTCTCATCTCAGCTGACACATGGAATGTAATTTATGATCCATTGGGGAGCCAACATCATTTGCTCTTAGCCTCTAAGCTCAACATAAAACCATGCAGACCCTCAACCCTGCACATTTTTCCAACCGTAAGAGTCAAAATTCCCAAAATACTAAACAAAATGTACAAGATTTTCCGCTACTTCCACGTAACCTACAAAAAAAGTAACATGTTACTGAAATTGCTAATAGAGTTCCAGATTGCAAGGAACACAGAGCAACTCCAGCTCCACAGAGTTAATGTTCCACAAAACAACAGCAATTTTTTGTACACAGGGGCACTTTGTTTCCCTGGGTTCTTCCATTGAATGTAGAGAGCAAAAAGAAGTGACTAAACAATGAAAGATGAAGCAGTCCAAGTAGTTTTCAATAAGGAAAGCATAAAAATTAGCAGGCTGCACCTGCATGCTCAACCAAAAAATTAGGCGATTTCAAACAGAATTGCTAACAGAGGTCCTCTCCATTGCTTCATAAGTTGGCGACAGCCAATTTGTCATGCATCTACACATAACGCATGACATAGGCATACTTAAAGGGGGGAACATCAGCCAATTAGTCCATTACCTGGGATTTGCATCAATCTCGTACTGCCAACGCAAAGTTACAATGCACAATGAGTGCAGCGTTTTCAAGGGGCAATACGGTTGAGTCCTCTCTCACCCACACCCACCCCCCCCCAAACAAAAAAACACAACAACAACGCCAAACGGGATAACGGGGAGGAGGAAAGAGAGAGAGACTCAACCAGTATTGCCATTTTTTTTTGTCATTTGTTTTTTTTTTCTTTTTTTTTTTTTTGAACCAACCACAAGCGAAGTAAACCACAACCAAAAATAAAAGAACCAAACCAAGCGCACAATTTTTTTTTTTTTTTTAAAAACCAAAACTGAAAAGTCAAACATGAACCAAGACCCCTCGAAAAAGCCATTGAAACGCTGCACTCATTGTGCATGTAACTTGCGTTGGCATTACGAGATGGATGCAATCCCAGGTAATGGACCTATTGGCTGAGTTCCCCCCTTTAAGTATGCTATGCTCATGCGTTATGTGTAGATGCATGACAAATTGGCTGTGCCAACTTATGAAGCAATGGAGAGGACTCTTTAGCATTCTTTTGAAATCGCCTAATTGTTGGTTGAGCATGCAGGTGCAGCTGCTAATTTTTATGCTTTCCTTATTGAAACTACTTGGACTGCTTCAATCTTTCATTTTAGTCACTTCTTTTTGCTCTCCTACTTCAATGGAAGAACCCAGGGAAACAAAGTTGCCCCTTGTACAAAAAATTGCTGTTGTTTTGTGTAACATTAACTCTGTGGAGCTGGAGTTGCTCTGTTTTCCTTGCATCTGGAACTCTATTAGCAATTTCAGTAACATGTACTTGTAGGTTACGTGGAAGTAGCGGAAATCTTGTACATTTTGTTTTAGTATTTTGGGAATTCTGACTCTTACGGTTGGAAAAATGTGCAGGGTTGAGGGTCTGCATGGTTTTATGTTGAGCTTAGAGGCTAAGAGCAAATGATTTGCTCCCCAATGGATCATAAATTACATTCCATGTGTCAGCTGGAGATGAGAAAGTTGCTCTGGCTCCTGGGAACTTCATTTGCTATGGTCATAGTGCTTCAGTTTATCGAACTTCCACGTGGGAACATCCTGGGATCTCTATTTTCTGCAGTCAAGGTTCCGATTGAAGGGATATTGTTGATGTGGAAGAGTCACCATTTAAATCACATATGTCAGGTAACAAGACACTTTCAAATGACTCAGACACAACTACTGCTTCTACCATTCACGAAAGAGTGGATGACGATGGCTTTGAAGAGAGAGGCTCATTTTTTACAATGGCACTGTACCAAAGAGCAACACAGTCTTCAATGAACCTTATGGTTTAAATAATAATACAACTGGTCTTGAGAAGTCATCAACAGAGAATCAAGTGGAGGTAAATGGAACTACCACACCTCCCATTTCCAATAAATCAATGGGTGGATATGCACCAGAGGAAGCTACGGTGCCTGAGAGTAATGTGAGGCTTTCTGTTAATAGCTCTACTATGGACAGCGACTCCACAGTTGCCAATAAGAAGAACAATGTCAAAATATCTGAACATGGTGAAAACACAGTCAGTTATATACCTCCCTCACCTGCAATTCCACCTGTAGATTCATCTCCAAACTCCAACTCATTGATAAAAGAAGACCCCCATGCATCAATTTCCATTCCGTCATCTGTTTCCAATAATTCTTCGACAGAAGTATATTGGACTCCAACTCGTAAGGAAGACGTTAAGTCTAACCAAATGAAGGGTGATGTCTCCTCGTTAAGTCACAGTTCTCCTACCGCTTCCATTCATGATAGGTATAAAACGCCTCAGGCACCAACATCAACAGTAATTACTATAGCAGAGATGAATGCTTTGTTGCTTCAAAGCCGTGTTGCGTACCGGTCAATGGTAAGAGCCGCACTTTTTATTTTTTGGACCATGGTATCATGAACTCCATTTTTGTAGAAATTCACATGTTTGCATTGTGGTTGCAGAAGCCACGGTGGTCTTCGGTAGTTGATCAGGAATTGTTAAAAGCGAAATTGCAAATTGAGAATGCTCCCATTGCGAGTGACCCGAGCCTGTACGCCCCTCTTTATCGAAATGTTTCCATGTTCAAAAGGTAAGGCTTGGATCGATCACCAATTATACACACTTGATCCTTTTTTTCCGTTTCTTTCTGGTGGGTTTTGGTTGTTTGCGCTGTTGTGTGAATATATACATGGGAGACTGCATCATTAACTTCTTTTTTCTTTTATCAGCACTCTTTCTATTAAATCCATTCTAATCATTATGTACATAAAATGCATGGGGGATCGAGCTGAGTGAATTTAATGTGAGATATCATTTATAGTAGCTTTATCTTCGTGACTGGGCTTAAAAATTGTATACTTGAATTGGAGGTGCTCCTTATGAGGTTCAAGAATCATTGAGTTAAATCAGTGGCTCAGCTAGTCAGCTTAATTCCAATTCGGGCAACAAATTTACTGTTCATAATGTAGGTTATTCTGGACAAGAAAAGACGGTAGGTTCACAACCTATACTATGTCCATAAAGAAATGCAAGTTGGTTCACACCCTAGATGATGTCTGCATAAAGGATGTCTTGCAATTCTTTGCTCTAAAATCATATCTAAAAAATGCAGGAGCTATGAATTAATGGAGGAGATGCTCAAAGTATACATTTACAAGGAGGGACAAAAGCCAATTTTACATCAGCCAGTGCTCAAAGGAATATACGCTTCTGAAGGATGGTTTATGAATCTACTGGAAAAGAACAAGAAATTTGTTACTAGGAATGCTAGAAAGGCCCACCTATTTTACTTGCCATTTAGCTCTCGAATGCTCGAGGAAGCCTTGTATGTCCCCAATTCCCACAGTCATAAGAACCTTATACAATTTTTGCGGAATTATTTGGATGTTGTCAAGGCAAAGCACCCATTCTGGAATAGAACCGGAGGAGCAGACCATTTCTTGTAGCTTGCCATGACTGGGTATGCTTCAGGTTTTACTCTCAGCAGATGCGTATCCATGCAAATAACATTAGCTTGTCCACTGTAACTATGAGCTGTATTTATTGCCACCATTTTCTGACTTACTTCAAAAACTTCCTCAGGCCCCATCTGAAACAAGGAGAATAATGGCCAGGTGCATAAGAGCGCTCTGCAATTCTGATGTTAAAGAAGGCTTTGTTTTCGGTAAGGATGTCTCGCTACCAGAAACCTATGTGCAGTCGGCTCAGAAACCTCTCAGAAATCTTGGAGGCAAACCACCTTCTAAGAGGTCAATCCTAGCTTTCTTTGCTGGGAACATGCATGGATACGTCAGGCCGATTCTATTACAGCACTGGGGCAACAAAGATCCAGACATGAGGATATTCGGTCCCATGCCCAACGTCAAGGGTAAGATGAACTACATTCAGCACATGAGAAGTAGCAAATACTGCATATGCGCGAAAGGTTATGAAGTAAACAGTCCTCGAGTTGTGGAAGCCATCTTCCACGAGTGCGTGCCCGTGATTATATCCGACAATTTCGTGCCCCCGTTTTTCGAGACTCTGAACTGGGAATCCTTTGCCGTTTTTGTACTGGAGAGGGATATCCCAAACTTGAAGGACATACTCCTCTCCATCCCTGAGAAAAGATTCCGTCGGATGCAGATGCGGGTCAAGAAGGTACAGCAGCATTTTCTTTGGCACAGTAGGCCGGTTAAGTACGACATCTTTCATATGATACTCCACTCGATTTGGTTCAACAGAGTATTTCAAATTAACCCCAGGTAGATATGGTAGATTGAAAGAGATGTAGATAAGTGGTTCCGGTAGTGGATTTTGTACATTGTACAGACACCCATGCTCCATTTCCTTCACGATTGTTCACCAGGTATTCAATTATAAGCTGCACTTGTGCTACACATCTAAGAACCATTCACTTGCGTCAAGAGTTGCCGATACTGATGGAGCATCCACAAATAAGGATTGTGTATTTTCATGTCGTCCATTGTAAACACTGAAGGGTTTCTCCTGTTGATACATGCCTGTGCGGGTATCGGATCAAGTTAATGACGAAAGAACCGTGCGCGGCAAAATTGGAATGGGATCGATGAGAACAGAGCGACACGAGGAAAGATACAGGAGGAGCATTCGGGTCATGTGTCTTCTTGTGAGAAGCAAAAGAAGCGGTGTGATTTAGTACCAAGCTAGTGATCTGCTCCTTAGAAGAAAAAAGAAAAAAGGCATGGAGGAGAGTCGAGGAAGCTTTATTCTTTGCTTTACTTCAACCTGCCTATTTTGCTTTACTTCGATTCTCATGCAAAAAAGGAATCGTCCCACGCCTCCTTTTCGCCGATCCACCAGTAAAGATTCCCAACCGATGATGTTGCATCTTTAAACATTTCGTAAGATGCACGTTGCACTTTTGGACAAGTTTGTAATGAATGTAACACTCCTTAGAAAAACCTTCAGGAGAAATAGTTACATTTTTGAAATTTCATGTAGACATCGTTTTGTAATTCTATCAGTTTAGTTCAGGGCGAGGAAAAATAGAAGTTTGGGCACGTTTGGTTTGTGAAATTGCCTAGTTTTTTTTTACTTTCATTTTCACTCGACAGTGAACACAGTTTAAACAAAGCAATGGGATAAATTTCAAAAAGCGGGCATGAAATCGAAATAAGAAAATTTATTCTCCAAATCATAGTAACAGATTTTCACAAAAATATTTTTTTTCTCGAAGTTCTTAGGGGTGATTGGTTCCCAATCTGATCCAGTTCCCCTCAAGAACCGAAAATCGGAACGATGATCTCGATTTCTGGACGGTTCCATTGGACCAAAAACATGCACCATTCCATTTTTTTTTTTTCACTTGATTACAAATAAAAGAAACTCCATTTGACCTTTCTGGAAGAGATCAAAATTAAGTAATTCAAAACGGCATTTTACAATAGACAATCATCATAATAAACACGAAGAGAACTAAAAAAAAGAAAAAAGGGGCTTGTGCTGTACGAAATTAGGACATTCAGGTCCATATTGAAGTCTACATCATAAACCTTCACTACTTTTCAAACTCAATCCTTGCTTCCACTTTTCTCATCAAGCCACGGGAATTCCCTCACTGATAAGCTCCCATCTTCCACTGCGCAAAGAGGGAGAGAGATTGGTGGTTACATGCTCGTGCTAATTAATTATGCACAATCTCGCAAGTCACGGCATTGGAGCCAGTTATCCAACACCAGGCATGCGACACAGTATGAACCCAAAAATTTTGTAAAATAAAAAATAAAATAAAAATTTTAACCGGTCCGGTCCGGTCCAGTCCTGGGCTCCAAGAACTGAGAAGTGGACCTTCCCAGCCACCGGTCCCAATTTTATGAAACTGTGAACCGGATTGTTGCCCTCTAGAATCGAGAATCGGACCATTGATTATGGTTCAGTCGATCCAATTTGCTCATCTCTAGTTCTTCCTGGCTTAAAATAATGTGTTTGGAAATTGTGAGAAAAATCTCTCTCTTTTTCTTAAAATTGTTGGTAGAATATAAGCGACTTTCCACCAACCAAACATATTAAGAGAATAAAAAAAATTATTTACATTTTTGTCTTTTTCATAATAACAAAAAAAAAATCCATCTCAAAAGTCAAAACTAACTCTCCTCGTAATTAACGATATTTCTCGGAAAATTCCCCTTCCGCTATAGAATCCTCAAGATCCAATCCACCAATGGCCAGATAACCTAATCTCAGCCGCCGCATCACACGGACAAGATTTATCGAAGCGAGGGCAAGACTCCTTCCGGCCGTCCGATTACACGTGACGGATTAACCGTCGAACCGTCCACGTCAGATGGCGAGGGGCACTCGGGTCATTTCACCCACACCTAGTCTCACCAGCTAGGCCCAGCTAAAAGCTCGCTCGTAGGAAAGGCAGTTAAGGAAACGGACTTTTAACCTCCAATGCAACTTCGATCTTCTTCTCCGCGTTCTTGAATCGAAGATCTCCGTTTGGCGATTCGACGGGTTACGATCGCATAAATCGCCGGCGAGGAGATTCGATCGGCGGATCGGTTTTTGCGGGAATTCGGTCGGTCGTGGCGATGGAGAGCAAATCCGGAGTGATGAAGGTGAGATTCGACAGCTCAGCTCACGGCAAGAAGATCGAGAGCTCCTCGAGCCGAGATTCCGCCGCCTGGAAGCACAAATCCGCTTCGTCCGTGGCGAAAACCGAGGTAATTTTGCAGTTGGCGGTTATTTGGATTTTCCTGGTTTTGTGGGATTCGGCTTTGTTTGCAAATGGGAGTCCGTTTCCGAGTGGGGAATCGCGGTTGGAGCTGGATTGCGGCTGAAATGCGCCTTTGACATGTGTTCTGATTGATCGGCCGCGTTTGATCGATTGAGTTGAGCTCATTTGATGGATTCCGCGATTGAAATTGAAGTGAAATCGAGTTTTATCTGGTTCCTCAAATGCAATTTACGTTCTCTCGCTTTTTGAATGTGATGCGAATTTGAGAATGACAGGGTTTGGTCCATGTTTGAAGGTGAAGTCTAAAACGACGCCGAGCTCATCGAAAACCACGACCAGAACAACGACCGCTAAAGCGAGAGAGAAGAAAGTGTTCAGTTTGCCTGGCCAGAAATTTGATCCTCCTGAAGAGGTTCCTCATCTTCTGCCAAGCAACTCTTTTTCGTAAAGCCATCTGGTGTTGGAATGAAATTCATTTCTCCTTTTTGTTTTGTTCACTTTTGTCAGAGAGAACCCTTGAGGATATTTTACGAGTCATTGTCGAAACAAATCCCGACGAGTGAAATGGCAGAGTTCTGGTGAGTATAGTCAATCTTGTTTAGATAAGACGGTAATGGGTTTTAGGACTTCTGAATAGAATGCTTGTGGTTGGTGTTTTTTCTTATCGGTGCTATGGGCTCTAGCGTTAACTGCTGGAGTTCAATTGTAAGTTGCTGTATTGGATATAAGCAACACATCGATAATTGCTGTTCAATGTTTTATGTTCTGGATACAATTTCTTCATCAAAGAGTAAATTATCCATCGATAAACTTGCTTGTAATTACTCAAGAAATAAAAACTGTTAACTTGGTGACCATTCGAGACAGCCAAAGCCATCTGCATCTAGAAGTAGATAAACCAATTTTACCCAAGGACCTCATTCTTAGATACAATTCTGATTTTACCAATGAGGATAGGTAAGTAGCAGACATGTTCCATCTGTTTATGATCCTTGTTTGGTGGTTGAGATTGTCATTTTTCTTGTTATTTCTAATTATCAACCGTTATTTGAGTGCATTTGGATTTATCCTGCGTTAGGATCAGTGTTGTGTAATTATCCAATTAGTAATTCAATTGAAAATGTAGGCTATATATTTGGTGACTTCTGGTAAAGAGGTTCATGGTCTTCAGCTTATATTAGCCAGCTGGAGGTGACTTTGAAGAGATGAACAAGGAAGAATCGTGTTTCTTCTTTGCTTCATTGCTGGAGGTAATGCTTATCAGCAATCACTCTACGTAGTTCCAAAGGTTCCTGTTTACAAACTAGGTGAAGTTTGTCAAAGCAGAGTAAATGGAGTTAGCTTGAGCGGCTAATCAGGGAACTGGAGCATTGGCTGGGATGATATGCAGGAAAACTTCAATGGATAACCTTCCATTCAACAACCCCACCCCACCCCAAACCCACAAACACACAAATTGAGAAAGTTAGAGGTAGGTGTGGTATGTCATATAATTGTTAGAACTGGTTGTACTTAGGTGGGTGGATAGATTCTCTGCACCAGCCAACTTTCATGGAACTCGATGGATCCAGAGAACTCATGGTTCGGAATGTATACCCTTAATCCAAGTATTGAGTCTGATAAAGTTGAGTTACTTTGGATATGAATTTTGAAGATTTCTTAGAGGGATAAATGTAGAGAAAATCTTTTTTTGTGGCCAGAGCTGAACTTTGACCGCTCAAATTGAGGAGATGTTGGATTCTATCCTCGCTTAGATGCTTAATTATCTTGAGAACGTTTTCCGAACTGGTGGCCATGAGGATTAATTTGGGGATAGCTAGGTGAGAATGTTACGATAATTGATGGAACTATCACGTGAAGGAATGGCCTTGTAGAATCTTGGCAGAATTGCTTTTCAATTTCTACATTTGACACAATTACCTCTACACCTATAAACTCTCTCTCTCTCCCGCTTGCTATGCATGCACATCAAATTATGCTCAGGCAAATGCGATTCATCAACCTAAAAGCTTACAGGTTGCAATAAAATCTATAGTTCCAGAGGAATAACATTCTTTTGTGAGCGAATTCTCCCCTGGATTTGTCAAGGAGAAGAAATTCAGGGGAAAGGGTTCTCTAGTTTTATTGCCAGACCAGGATTTCAATTGCATTATAGAGGTGTGAACTAGCTTGGAACAGGCTAACTGTTGGCAGTCACGAGCAATGAGGCATTCTATTAGAAACAAGCTTGGATTTTACCGCAGCACTATATTTAACGCTTTTTTCATATTGGAGAAGGTTATTATTTCATATTCTTGGTTAATAAATGATGCTATGTATTAATAGTCTTCTTAAACTTGTTCAATTTCAATTTGATGACAACTGAGAAGGTTTCTCACACTTATGATCAACAGGATGATGGAACATGGCTTGTTGTCCCCCGAAAGAGCAAAAAGAGCACATGAGAAGAAACAGAGGAAGCAAAAGCAAATACGCACGGGAACCCCCATTAAGTCACCATACACACCTAGCAAAACCGAGAGTTCGCAGAAACAGCAAGCCTCCAAAAATGGCGACTTAAAGTCCAAGAGAAGAATCATCCAGGACAGCGATGACGACAACGACTTAATTTTAAGTCATAAGAGAAGGAAAGTGTAGGAGATACCGTAAAATCTTTCTTTAGGCATAGCCTCATTTACTTATTAAGAACATTGGACTGCAAGGCAGGGCTAGTGAAGCAATCAATGCTGCGATAAAAAGTACATTCTTTTTTAATTTATGAGGACAATAAGCATTATAATGGAAACTTGGATACGACCAGGAATTTCTTGCTCTTCGATGGTATAATAGTTGACAGGGAAATTGTAACTCTCAGGCAAGTTTGTGATTCGTCTGCAGGTAAAAGTATATCTTTCGAATTCCAGAGCTCAAATAAGCAAACACAGAAAGACAGAATACAAACACAGACGCCAAGTGTACTGTACATCATGCCAACATCTTTTTAACTGAGGATTACCGTTCATTCTGCTTTTCTGCTTCCCGTGAGGTATGTCTAATCTTTATTCATAAGGTGCTGAATTTTATAGAACGAACATTCAAGTCTCATTGAATCTTCAATGTCGGTCTGAAACCAATGCCTTTTCTTATATATTTCCTGTTTAAAACAGTTGTCAGATGCATCAATTGATGAATGAGGGAGATTGCTATTTCATGATATTTTTGCCGTGATACTGTGATTAATAAGCAAAACCGAGGTAAGAGCGGGAACATGAAGAATGGATTTGCACGGAAATTCCAATTGTAGCAGGGGAAAATTTGACAGAAGAAAGGGATTGCGAGGGTACAAAGACTTGGTGACTCTCCAAATGTTAGGGTGCTGTGGTGGATCAAGCCGGAGAGCCGTTATCGTGGCTTCAACAGTGATGGGCTTGTCTAGACATGGACTCGTCATTGTGGCCTCAAGAGCTTGAATGTGTGCTCTCCCCCAGATGTGCACGAGCGTCACACCTGGTAGGGATTAGTCAGATTCTCAGACGATCCGAACGACCTCAGGGTTAGGGAGGAAAAAAGGAAAAAAAAAGCCTTAATCTGGTAAAGACTGTAGACCCTAGTCAAGTCCCTATCAAGTGCCAGTACACTTGAAAATTCCTGTCCCAGTGCTTATATATGGTATGTGGGTTGCCTTATTAGAGACTATGCACCATCCCTAATTGTGCTAAAGGCCAGCGTCCTTATGACGACTTGTCAAGTCACGCAGAACATCACCACACTACCTAAGATCTTGTAGCAGAAAGTCTGTGAATAAGGCAATACAAACCAACAAAGCTGGAGGGCCCGATCGGAGTCGATCCTCCATAACACTCTTTGGAAACCGGACTCGGGAACACACTTCCTTAATGGTTCTTCGGAAGACAGCAATCCACACAAATCTTATCTCATAATATTAATCTTTGTTTCTCCATGATTCGAATCAACCCTTGCCCCCCCCCACCCCTCTCTCTCTCTCTCTCTGATCGCTGAAATTTTTTATGGTGTTATATAGACATGTCCATGTACCACAAGGCACCTCAGACACATGATGCATCAGACAAGGGTAAAGCTGTAAATGTTTGCTCCCGACCAAACTCTAGGGTGAGATCACTGAGTTTTATCTTGTTTCTTCAAGTGCTGCTAGGCCATCAGAGACTGATGCAGTAAGATAGTAGATTACCCCCTTGGTGAAAAACAGAGAATCGTCGTGATAGTCTTGTTGACTGGATGAGCCATTTAATGATAGGCCCCAGCATAATATTATTTTCTGACCATGTCCCTGCAAAATACAGTCTATATGTGCCTTCATGATTCAGAAAGAACAAGTGGCAGCCACATTCAAAGGGAGGAATCAGCTTTCCATTATGAAACATCCTTGTGTAGTAGCTCTTCCAGGAAAAGAAAAGACATGAGCTTTCTGAACCTAACATTATCGTCTATAAGCAAATCTCAGACGTTCATTCACATCCTCATGCACATACTCACTATCACACACATCTGCATGATCAAGAATCATAGAATAATTTTTCGACTAAATACGATCATTAGCACTAGTGAATTGATAATACAATTTGCGAAGAGAGGAGAACTAATTTGCGGAAAATCTCACTGGTTCAAGTCATTCCTTCCCATTACTATATCTTGACATGCCATGCCATGCTTACTTGAATGTTACACCTTTCAGCAGCAGGAAAATAAAACAGTGGAAACAACAAGAGCAGGGTCTGCCACCATGAAATTACATGTGAATAGACAGAAGGAAACCTACACATACTCATTAAATGAGGACGTGATTTATCAGAGAAAAAGGGAGGGGGAAAATTAAAACATTATAAAACAAAAAGTGAGAGGCAATTCCTGGTTTGGACCCACCTCATGTTTAGATGCACCAGATTAATGTGAAGACTCTCAAGCGTCTCTCATGTTGGTTTCCCTCCATTGTATGGGCAACCCATGTGACAGACACAAGCGGGCGAATCCGCATGATTCAGTGGAACCATCTCTCAACACCTCCATGTCCATCTTAAATTCAAGAAAAAGCTCAATGAAAAATGTCTACATCATATGGTTGCGACTGCTCAAGTTGTGTATGTCTGTTACCATCTTTTCCTTATCTTTTCTTTTTCCTTTTTGAAAATTTTTTCCCCTTTTTCATGTGGGTTTGGTCAAAATTTTGTCAAGGGATGGAGCACGTTGAAGCTCGACAGTGCATTGAATAATGTTCAGGAGAAGTGTTATGCAGAATACAAAATGGGGATGGAATTCAATAAAACCTCATTGAAACTGTCTGCATTAGAGGGTTGTGGACTGCTCAAAATTGTGTATGCATGCTGGCAAATTTTATTTATTCTTTTTTGCACTTTTCTTTTTCATGTGGGTTTGGTCAAATTTAATCAAGGGATGGAGTCTATTGAAGCTTGAGTGCATTGAATATTCAGGAGAAATGATGTGCAGAACACACATAATGGGGGATGGTCAAACCTAATTTACTACCTTTGGGGACCCATTGCTGAGACCTTATTGCAATGAATCCAGTTGATCTCTTCTAACCAATTTTACCTGTTGAAGAATGTCAAGGATTGGACAATGTTAGGTTGGTTGGATCGTCTGAACTGAAGTGATGAAAGCCCATTTACTTCTTCAGGGACATACCAGCTTCCAATGCAAAAAAGAAGAGGAAAAAGAGAAATCACACGTTTTGTTCTGTTTATAACACACTGTCATGTGAGATCCAAAAGAGGTTGGCCGGTCCCGTTTTTTTCTTTTCGAGTATCGCGGTCGAAAAAAATGCTGGAGAAGCATGTTTCAATGGATCTCGGATGACTTCAGATAATTTGGATTGCCGTGAATGCTCCTCCAGTGCAAGCTAATTGGAAAACATCTTGTCCAAACTCGGAACAAGGAGCCTTTCGGAGACTTTCGTCTAACTGCTGATCATGTTTGGAAAAGGAGATGACCATCATTCAGTTTTTGTGTGTTTCGTAAATATCAAGTATTGTTTGATAGGTAAAGTCAAATTTCAAATGCTATAAGCAAAAAATTGGAAAAAAAAAAAAAGAAACTCTGAAACGGACCCATGATTTGGGGCCTAATTCCCTAAAATACCCAAAGCTTTACGTCTAGTCTTAATTCTAACACATTTTATTTCTTATCTAAAAAAAAATCTCAAACTTGTGGTCTAGTCCAATTATGATCCGAACTTTTCTTTGTTTAAAATTTAAGTTCAGTCCCAAATATGTCTCGAATTTTATTTTTTTCAAAGCAAAGATCACTAATTTTTACTCTAATTATAAATCTGCCCCTATTGAGCCCTCTATAGAAAAATCGTCGTTAGTCGTCTATAATTCTCTTATTCTTGAATGGTTATAGTTTTGAAATAAATTTTCAAATCACCTTTCTGATGTGAATTTCTTGTTAAAGCGAAAATGTCACGCATAAATTTGAGAATAGATTTAAAGTTGATCGTCTTTTTTTTTTATAGATAAAATAAAAATGGGTGATAAATTTAAGGTGGTAAACTTCGTTTACATGTGCCTCCAATAGTACGTGTTAAATTATCAGGCAGGTCATCTTCGGACAAAGTGCCTATTACTCATTGGCAAATGGAGCACCATGCTGCAACTATAGATAAAATCCATCCACTTCTGGCTCCATCACGTGTCTGAGCTGAAACTTTCCATTCCCTGATCATCACCTCCATCAACTTGTACCTTCTAAAAAAAAATTTACTATATACCAAAATACTGCTTATCAGAGTCTCAAAAAAGCTGTATATGCAGCTCGCTTTTGTCCAAAAACAGCAGTAAATTCGTACTTTTTCCCTCTCTTATGGACTCAAATCCGGCCACAGCGTCTTTCAATATGCTATGGATAACTATTGACTTGGGAGATTCTTGACCTGGTCAGAGGAGGTCATTGTCTAAAGAGGAAACTGAAATAAATGATTAATATAAAAAAAAATAAAAAATCGTAAATCTATAATAAATTTATATCAAATTATGCGTGAAAAATTTATCATTCTTCAATTTTGTTAAGCTCTACCATCAAATTGCTGAGTCAGATAATATATGAAGGTTAACGGGTATAAAAATTTGAAATTTTTCATAATATTAATCGAATTTAATGAAAACTTATTAAGAGTAAATATGTCACAAGTGTATTAATTAAAATTTTTATGATAAAAATTTTTTGAAATAATTTCATTATAAGAATATGATTTAAGATTTTTTGTGATAAAAAATTTAATTTAATGTAAGTTTATCGTAGCTATACTCGTTTACAAATTTCGTGCTATTAATCTTTTAAGAACACTTTAAAAACAATTTTACAGTGTCTTTTCAGTCACAGTGAAAGAGGAACCAGCTGTCTCTGTCGAAAATTATGTGTCCGAGTGCTTCCCCTTTTATCTGCATGGAATTTGCATGGACACGAATTCGACTGCCCCGAAAGGAGTAAAAGGCAGTTTCATCTTTACCGTACGGCTCTCCCTTTGTCGCGGAAATGACTGCGATGCTTTACCGCTTTAGTTTTCTGCCACAGAAATGTAGTTCTTGGGAGGCCGCTCATTTACCAAGAGAAAATCTTTGGATCTTCTTGCTGGGTTACCCATTATTGGTTGAATGTGAAGGCAGTAAGGTAATGTGCTTGCATAGGATTCTTTCCTACTGCAAGCTCACATTTACATGTAGAAGAGAATAACTTTAGGGCTATCAGTCCTTATTCCAATCTAGGTATTCTGGAAAAAGAAAAGAAAATGCATGCTCTATGAACTTACCAAATGAGAACAGTTAAAAGTCTTGAATTTTATGTACTTGATTCGATTTGCCACTCGACCGACATATTATTTGTGCGGCCTAAGAATGGAGAAAAAATTGAGATTTAGTTCGTGATGCGGAGGATTAAGCTAATAGGTCCACTTGGAGCAAGCAAACAAATCTCTATGAGGGTGTGACCAGATCTTTATGGGGGTTCAGGGCATAGCCCGCAAGGAAAATTTTGAGGGCACTATTTATACTGAGACAATTTTTTTTTTTTTTAGGATTGATGTTGATGTGATCGACTTCCAAAAATACGTACCTTTTTTTTATATTATTAATAGTGAAATCTTATTTTGCCTCGTCCATTTATGTAGATCACCTGATCGAATCACGTAAATTCTTGTGTTCTTCGTTTGTTTTTCCTCGTTTATTTTTTCAACAACCGTCCTCGGAGCTTCTATAATAATCTCTGCAAATCACCAGCAACCTGCTCTGGAGATAACTGTTGCCAACTTCGTGAACTGCAAATCGAAGATATCGTTAATTTAAAATTCCAAGCATGCAACGACGTTCTCAGAGTGCGATTTCCATAGAGATTCAACTGACCTTCGTCCCTTTTAATGGGCATCCGAGCGCCGTCCTCAAAGGGATATTCCATCAGGTGTTACTCCGTAAATAAATCAAGTGTACCCTGTAAATAAATACGCCAACCGTAAGGGAGATGGAGCTCGTTAGAAGCTTAACTCCCGTCACTTAATATGTAGTTTGGCACCAACAGCTATGTATATAGTAGGGAACTTGATCTCACTTTTGGTGCTATGGAATCAGCAACATAGCTTGTTATATTCATGTAAACCTACTTCATGGGATCTCCAATCACATAGGTTGGATTTCTGCCATCATCACTAATATTTGCATAAGTCACATTCCCCTCGATACTTCAATTTTTGTTTCCTTCCCAAAGATTCAGTCAGAGGATTGGCCATATCCACTTATGACTTCACATAATCGATCGACCATAATTTCTTGTTTCAGCAGCTGCTTTATGATATTATGTTTCGATTCAATCCGCTTTCTCCCTGTCATTGTAATTTATGATATTATGTTTCGATTGAATGTGTTTTCTCCTGTCATTGTAAGTTTTGGTCTTAGCAACGATTATGTTGCTTTCCATCACATTGCACAGACATAAAAGACGTTGGGCTTCATGCCCAATGGAATTTCTTAGTAGAAATTTCTGAGCCTCACTACTAGCCAACTCAGAGCAGAATAGGCTATGACTAGAGCTCGTTCATATAAAAAATGGACCATGTCATAACAAGTCATATCATATGCATTACATCATCAAACATATAAGAGATATATGTTCATGTTCTGTTATAAAACATAAAACCACCATACAACCCCTGCCATATACATAAAATGCATGTACAATTTTTCAATTTGCTTCCTTATCAAAGTATAAAATTACCAGTTCAAGTCAGGCCAGTCCAATTGGAAAGATAAGATGACATATCGAACGACAAGGACATCCCCTAGAAAATGAGTCGCACGATACCGTTCGCTAGCACGTATCTTTTGGCATAAAAATTCGCACCTCAGTAACCGTAACTCCAAATTAAGCACCTTAAGTTGCTACGGATCGCTACCGAACCGAAGGAATCTCATAAAAATGTCAGAGAAATTGAAACAGATCGATATAGATGCGGTAATTCCAACTTTGCCCGCTAATCATCATTCCCGCATCAAGAACAGCAGGATCGCATTGCTCGGACATCTCCATTTCCATCACAATTAGGTGGACCATCAGAGATCAAGCTGACTTAAACACATGAGATTTTTCGCTTGTCCTCATCAAGCACGCCACATGTCGCAGAATGAACAAGTAAATCATGAACATGCATGTCAATTTCACATCAATTTCTTTCTAAGGGAGCCCCCTGGTGTCAACGGTGTAACCTCGGGTCATATTATTTTATGCACCAAGCTCTTGATTTCTAGGGCATTCATGTCCTTCACGATCAACTCTGGACCAATCAGAAAGGTGAAAATAGCGACACTTTTTGGAAGAGTAAGTTCAATCTACTCACGGAACTGGGAAAGAGACAACCCGAAGGGAGGGAAACATGATTGGTACGACGACAAGTTTCGACCTCACAAGAAGGTCCCCCCCACACCCTTCCAAACCTCCTCTCTCCCTCAATTCGGCAAGCAAGCAAGCCCTCAAACTCGACCTATTGGTCTAGGGAAGACCAAACAACTTTTGATAAAATTCAAAAAAGCCTAGTTCTTGAGTTGAACCTCGTTAAGAAGTATGAATTTTTTTTTTTGGGGAGAAATTTCCTCGGTTTTTATCATGTTAAAAAGGTTGCGTTTTCCTTCGTCCTTTCTTCTTCCGAACTAGCCCTTTAATACTAGCTATGTCTATGTTTATGACCTACAATAAAAAGATGGAGTGCACCACCTATCAACAACGACGCAAAATTGTAACCCTCTGTCGAAAAGAACCTTTTTATTAGGTTGTTTCGAGTCCTCTCGTACGTGTTTGACGGGAAGTAATTTGTTTTTTTACTGGTTCGGCTCGTGACTCCACCCAATAAACTTTGAGATGGCTCGAAATTACTTAAAAACTTGCGTGAGATCTGTGATTTATTTGAGTCGACTTTTTAATTATCGTAATCTCTATTGGATGAGCAACATCGAAATCAAGTTTATGTCGCTCGTCAGACGACACAATCGTGTATTTTTATCAACGCTCGAGAATAAGGTTTAATGAAAATTCAATTCGAAATACAAATGAAGGACTTAGGGTTTTTGGAGCCCACAATAAGATTGTACCCATTGATGAGTTGTGAGAGCATTGTTTGGTGAGTGAGAGAGAGAGAGCATAATATCATAATATTTGCACTACCAACCAGAGAGATGAAGCTTATGGAGCAATACTCAAATCATAATATTTGCAACTAGTAGGGAAAGCTCATGGAGCATATAGAATAAATTGTCTAAAAATTTTTAACCCTATCGTATGGTAGCAAATTCAGTCATAAACCTTTCAATCAGTGTCAATTTTTTTTTTAAAATCAACATTTCATTCATTTCCAAACAACTTTAAAAACAAAACAAGTTATAGATAACAAAATAAATCATCAAATCACTCAATAGTAGGGAAGCTAGAGGGAAGCAAAGAAGCATAAGAATAAAACCTAAAAGTTATAGAGTAATCAGGTCAAACCTCAAAATTTTTTAGCTCAACTTCTCATAAATAGTTATCAGAAGGAAAGGAGGATAAAAGAGGAGAAAAGAAGAAGAAGAAAGAAACCAGATCAGTTAAAGAAGAAGGGAGGTCAGTGAGAGATCTAGCTCAAACTCTCCCCTCTATGGAGTTTGAAGAAGAAAGTTGTGTAAAGAGGAGAAAGGAAGGAGGCTGGCGGGTGGGGGGGTGGGGGGGGGGGGGGGGGGGAGATCCAACAATCATGCCAATTTAGTTCTGAACCTTTTGACGATTTGTCAATATAATCTTTTCTACCAATTTTGACTTGAAATAGCTAGTGTGAACGCCCGGCTGCCTTACATGAGAACCTCAATGACCAGCGTTGACGTGAGCGATTTTCTGCAATTTTCAAAGTACGAAGGGGAAGCTCGTGGAACATATAGAGTTGGACCCCCATCCATATTATGATATGGGGAGGAATGCTTGTATATAAGAGCGGCTACCTGCCTATCTTGGTGAAGAATCTCCGTATGGTTGAAGTTACTATTGAGGGAAGTGAAGACCGAACAAGAGAAGGAATGTCAAGAAAATGGAGAAGTAGACAGAGTTGGAATGAGCACCGATGATGTTTCCATGTGCGGTTTTTGGACTTGGATTGCAACCCACGTTCGGAGAGAATTACAAATCCAGTGACGAGAATAAAAGGAAAAATAAAAAAATAAAAAGTTCCTCGAGACCATCTGGTGAAAAAGATTAGGTAGAATTCTTTTGATATGACTTTTATCTTTTATTATTTTTTTTGCAAAATGGGACTTTTATTTAATTATAATATGTTTTTGTAAGTTGTCCCTTGGCAGGCTTATCATGTGGTTCAGAAACCGAACCAAAGGACACTAGGGCTCCGAAAAAGTTGGTAAACAAAACATATAAAAACCTACACATTCATACATAGGCCCAATATCCAAAAAAAAAAAAAAACCCTCAAACTTTAATATTGTCTCAATTGTATCCAAAATTTTTTTGTCTCATAAAAAATTCCTAACTTTTACTTTTATCCTAATTCTACCGGCATAACATTAAAAAAACAACCCAACTTTAACATCTATTCCAATTGTATCTAAATTTTTTTTCGTCTATTAAAAAACCATCAACTTTTACTTTTATGTCAATTCTACCACCCTTAGCATTCCTGCCACAATCACCGTTAGTTAATCCTACGTGACATTTCCATGTAGTGAATGAATCCTACCTCATCAAAGCTGACATGCAAAAACCCCAAACTTCTCTTCTATTGTGTCCTTCCCGTACACATTGTTGGGAGATACAGAACCACTCAAGAAGGCGCGTTTCAAATTCTCTCAGCATTCAATAGCCCAAAGAATAGCTAGATGTGAAGAGCTGATTATTTGGATGAACGGTCTCAAATTATATTGTTTACGAAACTTGTTGTTTTCAAATTTTGAAGATTCATTAGTAGGAGAGAAAATCGAGCAACATGGAATTAACTAATAGTTATTATAGATAGAAGGCTGACAGTAGTAGAATGAGGACAAAATTTTTTATTAGACAAAAAAAAATTGGATATAATTGAAGCAGATGCTAAAGTTGGAGGTTTTTGGACATTAGGTAGGTAAAATTGAGACAAAAGTAAAAGTTGAGGTTTTTTTATGAGACAACTTTTTTTTCTTGAATATAATTCAATAGATGTTAAAGTTGTGATTTTTTTGGATATATATATATATATATATATATATATATATATATATATATATCCTAAGTACGTTATTTTCTGATTTGAATTAAGGAAAATGGCATGCATTTATGCGCCAACAAATCATGGCCAAGTTTAGCGCAGAAGAATTGCATCATCATCATCAACTTTTGTTATAGGTAAACCCTAGGCAATATATCCTCGGGAAGATTCTTCCGTCTATTTCAATTTATTGTTTCTATTCTCCTCAAGTTTTCCTCTTAACAACAAAAATCTGTTCGAGATGGCTTGTACTTTCGGGTTGGGATCCCATGATAATTTTCATATTCGTACTTTTGATCGGTCAAAATTCAAAAATTAACGAGGCTAATTTCTAATTTTGAGTAGCGTTCTCAGGTTTGATACGATGAATATCGACAGGGTTTTATTACGAAGAGAAATCCAACTAAAATTCATAATTTACGAAATGACTTCAAGATTTAACATAGCCTTTTTTTTGTGTGGTCAAAGTAACATTTCATTCATATTCACAAAAGAACAGAGTGAAACATCGTAGTCCAACTACTATAACTTCAAAACAAAACAAACTCCAAATAACAAGATGAATCACCAGAACAAAGATAATGCGCACACACTTCAAAAATAAATTTATGACTTTTTTTAAACCAAAATTGATCTAGTAACTAGCACACACCGAGATCTTCATCCATTGCCACGATTTTTCCCTTCGACGATGTGCGCCTATGTTCGGCATCCCCAGCATCTTCATCACGTAGAACAAAAAAGGCCAAACGAACACACATCCGATAATAAGAGTAAAACTTTCATGAAACACTTTCGATTTCCTTTGAAACTGACTTGTACGCTAAAGAAATTCGAGGAAAGCGAAACCCTGAAAATAAGAGCGTATGCTCTCAGTGAAAAACAATTCCCCAGAATAAAAATTACAAAATTGTTACTATGCATTGAATGTGATAGTGGAAGGTTGGCCCTCAAGGAAATTTCTACCACCCCGAGATGGGACCGGACGAGCATGGGCCTCAAGTTCCAAGTAAATCCCAATTTAAATTAAAACCTTGCTAGAGACAAATCATGCAAAGATACAAAACATAATTCACCAAACCTACCTCATAAATATTTGATTCTGTGGCTCTCGACTCCTTGCCCCGACAAGTAAATTCTATTTTTCTCATCAAATCAATCCAAAAAAGTATAGCTATTCTCTTGAAAAAAATAATATAAATTAATTCTTCACATGAAATCATTCATTTACTAACAAAAAAATGAAATATGAATAACTTCATTTGTGCCTTTTCTATTTTACCCTCTGCCTATGGAATGAAACTCCTTCCTCATACGTACAGCTTACCAACTCCTCTACATCCATAGTCGGCACGAAATACTATTAAGACCTAAACATTTCGACCCCGATCATCGTCGTATCCTTTTGAAACACCCTGTAGCGAAGTCTTTAATCTTGCCAGCTGTAACTCAAGAAAGTTCGGACTTCTCGTAGATAAGATCGTGCCGTGTGAAAACCATTCCTAGGGTTTTTTTTTTCCTTCCCCCTAGAACATCGATCGCACGGCTCGATCACTAGGGTCGTCCTTCCGTCCCTTTTGCTAATCCAGAAGAGTCGGGGCGGTGATGATTGGCTCCCCGGCGTCGAATCATATGCGATGAAATATCACAGTTTTAGTAACAATGAAAAGTGAGCAAATGAACAAAATAGAAAGGAAAGAGTTTAGGGGGGGGGGGGGGGGGGGTGGGGGTGGCGGGGGATAAAGAAACAGTAGGGTTGAAATGCGGAAGAAGCCAAAGGCAAGTGAAACGCTTCGTTGGAGGCGTGTAGATTACGTGGCCGCTGGCCGCTCTTTTCTTGAACAGTGTTCTTGTCTCAGTGACCCTCTCCTCCCTCTCCACCTGTTATAAAAGCCTCGAGCCGCTCGCATGGAGATGATGGAAGGAGATTGAAACAGATATATTAGTCTCCTCTCTCTCTCTCTCTCTCTCTCTCTCTCTCTCTCTCATCGTCTACGTCTGGCTCTCGCAGATGTCTCTCCGTTCGAGTTGACCAAGATCTCTTTTTCTCCCCAGCTTTTCTCAAATTGGTGAAAATGGCGGAAAGATCGAGCTCGTCAGACCCGGAGACATGCTCCTCCTCCTCCTCCTCCTCGTCTTCCTCCTCGTCCTCACCCAACTCGCCCGCCGCGGCCCGGGACCCGACGAGGTCCTCCTCCAAGCGGAGCAAGCACCCCGTATACCGCGGGGTCCGGATGAGGAATTGGGGCAAGTGGGTGTCCGAGATCCGGGAGCCCCGCAAGAAGTCTCGCATCTGGCTCGGCACCTTCCCCACACCGGAGATGGCCGCCCGCGCCCACGACGTCGCCGCCCTCCACATCAAGGGCTCCTCCGCCTTCCTCAACTTCCCCCACCTCGCCCCCTCCCTCCCCCGTCCCTCCTCCCTCTCCCCACGCGACGTCCAGGCCGCGGCCTCCCTCGCTGCCCATATGCCCGACCACCAAGGTACGATCACTTCCCCAGTGCTCATCAAAGCTTGGACTGAAACTCTGTCCAGTCAAAGCTCAAAGCATATCGCATTTAAGAACTCGTCGATATGTTTCCGAAATCTGACGCGTAACCATAAATTGACAGGAACGGCCGAGACCTTGCGGCCGACGGCAGAGCTCGACGCTCAACACTCCTCATCGCCCTCGAGGTCGCTGTCCTCCATGGTCTCCGCGATGGACATATCCGCGGCGACGGTGGAGCTGAGCGAGATCGTCGAGCTGCCGAGCCTCGGGGCCAGCTGCGACGAGCTGGGGCGCGAGTTCGCCTTCGTTGACTCGGTCGGCGCCGAGTGGGGCTACGGCTACTACGACGACTACCAGTCGACGTGGTTGGAGCGCCTCGAGGATTGCGGGCCGTACGAATATGGCCATCAGACGGTGGCGGTGTCCTCCGGGAGCGGCGGATCGTTGCTGTGGGATTATTACTGAGCAAGCGTGGGATTTAGTGTTGGGGAGAGAGTTTGTGAATTTGTGTGAAAAAGAAAATAAAACATTTTCCTTATATTTTTTCAATGAATTCTGGTGTGTGTGTTTTTTTTTTGGTTAATTGTGTTTTTTTTTGTTTAATTTTTACCGAGTCCTTTTGCTATTTTCTTTGAAAGGGCCGGTCATGGTGTGGTGTCCCTCTCGCACGCTCGATCCACTAATTTTTGCTGTGTACAGATTCTCTGTGTTCCTGCGACTTTTGGGAAAAATATGTTAACTTGGCTTCATTTGAATCATCTTGACATGTCAATGTACTTAAATAAGAATTATAGCACAGTTCATTCGACAAGAAAAATCGGGATAGTTTTTTGAAATCATAATGATTTAATGTAGTTATAGGCATAAGAAATTTTTTTGCACACAATACTATCTCAAAAAAATAATAATTCCCCCACTTGAACCCTCACCGTCGCCTAAAGACCAATTCGCCAACCCTTCTCAAACATCATCTTTTTCGGTGTTCCGGCATTTGCCATACTTTTAAGGATTGTCAAGCGCTTTACAAAAGCTACCACTTCAAAGAAAAAGCACCCATCCGGACAATTTTTGCCGAAATTAATTTTGGGCTCGTAAGAAAATTTTGATAATGTGAAAGAGAACTATAAATATTTGTGACATGCCAAAACTAAATCCCAAAAGTATGAGAGCTAGGGCTGATTAGTTTTCGGTCCAATCCCACCATGGAACTAGGAATCGAACCAAGAGAATTGGTTCCTAGTTTCAAGGACCGAAACAGTTTTGTTCCCAAGCGGTCCAATCATTGGACGGGTCGCATTTCTTTTTTGTGATTTGTCATTTAATTTTTCTCATAATAATATATCCACTGGACCACCGCTTGGTCCTAAGCATCTTAGGTTTAGATTTAGGTGTACATTTAGGAATTTTTTACAAAAAAAATATTATTCGATCAAGTTCGAGCGGTATGACTCCCCTTGAAACCTGTTGACACCAAAAGTCGGCCTGGGCCTCAGGTCATAAGACCCATGGGGATGTTATGTCACACAAGAACCCACGAGGAAGCATGTGTTGGTAGCCAAAAATGCGGCAAGCCGATACCCGATTAAGTAAAATGTTGGTGACACCATAAAATTGGTAGGTCACACCGACAGTCACATGGAGTAGATAAGTCAACTCTTCAAACTGTCTAAAAGATAAGAAGAGCAGTTATCGAAGCTAGTCTGGAATTCAGGAATACCGTGCATGGAAGTAACTGCAACCAACGGTTCGCATAGATAGTCGGAGACTACTCTTTGTAAAGGGATCGATTGATCATCAATCAAATACACTTATCTTTTACTCTGCAATTTATCTTACTCATCTTTACCTTTAAATTGTACTTTACTTTTTTCGTCATATTTATCTTTTTTCCATTTACTTCACTTACTATCCGAAATCATTACAAGAACCTGTCCGAATAATAAATTTGAAGGCTCTACGCTTTCGTAAAAGATCTTTCGTCACTACATTTCTGATGAGATAGAATTGGATCGACCGTAACCTTGGGAATTGGAGCCCTCGGGAACTAGATCCAATTGGTCGATTTGGTTCGATTCGAGCAATTCTGGTTCGGTCGATTAGTTGTACTCGACCCTAATGATAGCCATGCTATAACTTCAGGAGACGATAAAGAGTCTCGTTTTGTCCGAAAAGTTCGGGTATTGGTGGTGACCCTTTTAATGGGGACAAAGAGAGGAAAAGTTATGTCTAAAGGCTGAATTATGTGAATGGCTATATCGCCATTGTCCTTTTTGGAGCTAATGCATGGAACTAAAAGAAAAACAAAGAGAGGAAAACGAAAATATCGTGTGTTAACCTATTTATAAAAGAGAGAACAGAGAAGAAGATAATTGTTAGAGACAAGGAGAAGAGATCGTAGGGCTTTTTCGACTAGGGAATACACTTGTTCAATCATTTTCTTCATTAGTCCAACCAAAGAAGCTTTGGAACGAAGATACGCTCTTGATTCCCTTTTCTTGCTTTACGACTTCTCGTGCTCTTTTTTCTTGTTTAACTTTCCACGCAACAGCCTACAAAAAGGCATTCTTCTTTGTCGCCCCCACTGATTTTAGGAAATAAAAAAAACTAAGTAATTTGGAGGTCATGGCGCTACGTGGTTAGTATAAGGAATAATCTTTTGATAGAAGAGTGAATACTTGAATTTGTATCAGCAATGCTCAAATGAAAGTCTATTTGCATTCCAAAACTGATCAAAGCTCAGAAAATCTCCGGAAAAAGCCTTCAAAAACTTTGGAAATGCATTTGCATTTCTCCAAGAAATATTTGCCAAACACTATTTGTATCTGTTCAAGGGAATTTGGAGCTCTAAAATTTTTTGGCAAACTCGAACAAACGCACTCTGAGCATCTAGTCATGGAGTATAAACGTATGGTTGAAAAAGGGACAACGGGACCTCTTCTAGATTTCTTATCTCTACTTAATATAATAATTCCACACCTTCATTTTTCCAATGGAATTTACAATTTGGATGTTCAGGTGTCACTCAAGGTCTCCCTCGTCTTATTGTTCGGTTAAATATTTTATGAGCACACGGCAGTTGACAGAAATTTACTTTATTTTATTTTTTTGCAGTTGGCCATTGGTGCTACAGCAGCACCAGACAAAACCTTCGTGATGTGACAGCGTATCCACGCATTGTTTGTTAGCTAAAGAAAAAATGAAAAATGGTTTGGCAATTGTTTACGAATGAAAGCCCTCCCTAATAAGAAACTGTATATAGGTTATGCAAAAAAGATCGTGATCTTTTTTAATTAATCTTGACCTGAGGTTTTTAAAATGAATTTCAGGAGTTAATTATGATGTTACCTTTGTGGGTGCATTACCAAATTTAGTATGTATAAAACCAATTTTATATTTTCTTTTCCTCATTTGATGAAAGAGAAAATCAGATTCATGTCGCGGCTGATGCAATGAGTGACATGCCCAAAAACATAATCTATGCTTTATTGAATGGAACCCTTAATTTTTGATTCGGTGGACGCTTCAAGAGCAAGGGGAACGCTAAAACTCTCGGGTAGGGCAATCTAGCAACGGCCTTGGAAGCTTTTTGTGACGACCCAATCCGGTGATGGCCGAGAGTGACCTGGGAGCAAAGGGCTTGGACAAAGAGTGACTCCTGACAGGTTTTTAGGATGGTGAAAAGAGCGGAAATAAATCGAAATGCACATCAAATAAGGAGGGAGCGCTCATGAGATATATATCAAACTAGAATTAACTCACTAAAGACGCCTTTTGAGATGACAACAACGGTTAGCGCTGAAACTCTAATGTTAAGTGTGCTTTGGTGAGAGCATTGTCACTGCAGATGGGTATACGCCAAAAGAGAAAACCATGAGAAATGACAAGGAGCGGACGAATCAAAGCGGACGATACCTCAAATGAGTTAATTCAAAGATATCATGTTTTTGCTTCCACCTAGAAACAAACTATAGTTTAAATGCATGACAAATATATTTCCTATTACCAAAAAAAAAAAAAAAGAACACCATGAGAGCACAGTGAGCATTCCAACTTGAGTTCTAGACCACAGAAAGAAAAAAAATGAATACATGAATAAATTACACCAGAAGATTTCGTAGCCCACCTTTGTTTTATCTCCCTGTTTAAACGTCAGTATTTTTGCTCCTGTTGAGTGTTGACATCCAATTTGTACGAGAAATCTCTCCTTCGGGACCCCATCTCTGATCTTCCCATCCTTTTCTTTCATTTTCCGCTTTTGCTTTCTCAAATTTGATCTTCTTTTCTCTAGGCATGTCAATGACAAAAGAGAAAAAAAAATATTATCCGAACATGACATTGCTTCCGCGGTAAGCACACATTAGCCACTCTTATTTCATGAAGTGACCGAGGGCGGCGACAAGAGAAGCTTAGTCCTGATTATAAATCGTGACGAAGATCTGCATGATACCAGCTTGTTTTTCGATGTGTCATTTTTGGTGTGTTAATGACACGATATATAACAGTCCAATAATATAGACACTGGTGATCTCTAGTTAAATTTATTTTGTGATATTTTAAGAAAAAATTTCAAATAAAGACTTGAAGTGCTCACATTTGCTCAATTGCCTGAAATTGATCTTACTTCAAATAAGAGCTTAAAGTGGCCACAATAGTTTCAAATAAGGTCTAAAGTGGCAACGTTAATCTTAAAAAGGGGTCTGACTTTACCGGCTGGTAAATGGAATTTTTGTCCTTTTATTTTATTTTATTGCATTTTTTCTTTCTTTTTCCTTTTTTGAAAAAAAATAAAAAGATAAAAACAAAACTAGGCCCTTCGCTTGTGGCTGCCGCCCCATCAATGGTGGGGCGTCGATAGGGCCTCTAGCACCTCGCCCTTGCTAGCCTTTGCCAGAATCGGGAGAGGGCCATGGTCCTCGCCTTTGGTCGGTGAGGCGTCGGCCATCATTGATACCCCACCGGCAATGGGGTGGTGGCCAGAGGCGAAGGACTGGCCTCCCACCTAGTTTTGTTCCTTAGTTTTAGATTTCTTTGTCTTTTTTTTAAAGGAAAAAAGAAAGAAAAATAAACCAATAAATGATGAAAATGAGAGCACTTTAAGCCTTTATTGAGAAATGCCCTTTTTTTAGACCGATGTGGTTATTTCAGGTTCTTATTTGAAATAAGGTTCATTTTATATCATTATTTGAGAAAATGAGAGCACTTCAAACCGTTATTTGAAATTTTCCTATGTTTTAATGCCCTAATTTTTTTTATTAACTTTCAGTTTTTGTTTACTTACTTTTTATTTATTTTCTTCGATTTTCAAAATCTTATGCTTGTTTAATATGGAATACCCAAAACATATAAATATATAAAAGAATATCAACACATAAAAATTTACATAAAGATATTTTATAAGTTTTAAAACTTCGATGCTATTTTCATCTTCATTTTCTAAATCAAAACCCGGTATTGATTCTTTAGTTAATGCATGGAGTCGCTTGCACATTCAAGTGTGTTTGTACCGTCCCTTTTCCTAGAAGTTGTTTAAAAGGCTATTGAAGATGTGACATTGACGTAGGACATGAGCCTCTCAATCACCTTGCTAATTATTTATATTAGTCCTTTCGTATTATCTACAAATTATGGATATTTATGTAGATTTATTTCTCTTATCAAAATTTACAGCTCTCTATTTAAGTTGCCTACAGATATAGGCCTTGATCATTATTCCGGGAGCACGGACGATGCTTTAATTATTGGATGTAATCTATTGGACGCTTCTCTTTCTTGTCCGGATTAGAATATCGCTTTTACGCCTCTACTTAAGTTACTGTTTTCCCATTCTTTCTACAATTTTAGGTAGGTATTTAGTATATGTTTCCGTTCTTCATCAATCATTAGTCTTTTGTGACTTAGAATAAGCTACTAATCTCACAATAAATTAAGGACAAGCATAAAATCATCTATAATTATGGGTCTACTCCTTCAATAATTTATAGCATACAACTTCTTATTACTCTTACAGTCGCTCAAAGATTGATTATACTAGCAAAACCCTTTTAGAAATGATTATTTGACTGTTTTTAATTCATTGTGAGATTAACAGTATGCTTAGAACCACAGAAATACAAATAACATATTATTGTGAATTCCATTTCTTTAAGAATTCGTAACTCATAACATGTTGTTATTCTCACAATTGTCCAAAAATTATTATGCTAGCAATATATTTTTCGGTAAATACCATAAAAAATCCCAAACTGATACTCATGTGACAATTTTACCTTAAACTATTTTTTGACCACAAAAAATTCAAACCAGTACAACCGTGACAAATTTATTCGAAACTATTTTTTTTATCACTAGAAATTTTAAATTGATACATCTATGATAAGTTTACCATAAACTAATACATTTATGATAAATTTATCATATGTTAGTTTTCGTTAAATTTTACCATTAAATTATTGAGTTGGATGACACGTGGCAATTGATGAGTGTATTAATTTGAGTTTTTTACCCTATGTTTGTTATATATGTATCAATTTAGGATTTTTGTGGAATTATCAAAAACTAATCAAGAGTAAATTTGTCACATATATACCAGTTTGAAATTTTTAATGGTAAAAAATTTAAGGTTAATGCCGCGAAAAATCCCAAACTGGTACACCTGTGACAAATTTACCCCAAAATATTTTTTAACCACCAAAAATCCTAAACCGTTACATCTTTAACAAATTTATCTCCAATTGATACACTTGCGACAAATTTACCCTTCATTAATTTTCGTTAAATTTTATCGTCAAATTGTTGATTTGGATGACACGTGACAATTGTCGAATGTACATGTTTAGGATTTTTGCCCTCTATTTGTCACATATGTGTCAATTTTGGATTTTTCGTGGTATTAATCCAATTAAACGAAAATCAACTAAAGGTAAATTTATCATGTGTGTACTAGTTTGAGATTTTTGATGGCCAAAATAATTAATTTAGACTAAATTTGTCACAAATGTACCAATTTAAAGTTTTTTTATGGCTAAAATTTTAGGGTAAATTTATCGCAGGTGTACCAGTTTGAAATTTTTATGGTCAAAAAAATAGTTTGGAGTAAATTTGTCACAAATGTATCATTTTAGGGTTTTTCATAATATTAACCCAAAAAAAATTTAGTATGGGGTAAATTTATTATAAATGTATCAATTTAGGATTTTTGGTGGTCGATAAATTTATCACATGTACACTAGTTTGGGATTTATTATAGTCAAAAAATAGTTTGTGGTAAATTTGTCACATAAATATCAATTTAAGATTTTCTGTGATAAAAAGATAATTTATGATAAATTTATCATAAATATATTAATTTGAGATTTTTCATGACATTAACTTTTTTTTTTTTTTTTTTTTTACTATTGCTTTCCCAGCTTTTTCCTTCTTTATTTGAGAAGACCTGATAAGTGGAAAGACGTTCGTTTTCAACTTTTCTTGGCTGTTCCCGCGGAAACGGAGGATAAAATCCCAGTTTGGACTCTCTTATTCATGAATAATTTAATACGGCCTCTTCAAAATGACGCAATCGGGCAAAGACATGCATTCCATATTGGAAAAATACCGTCTACCAAAAAAAAATTGAACGAAGTACAACAAACAGATAAGTTATAGATCTATTGAACGATTGTCAATTCATTTTTAAATCTTTCAAATTTACTGATTTAGTCCGAAGCCTTTTGATGATTTACTAATAGAGTTATTCCGGCCAATTATGCTCGGAAATCGCCCACATAGACACCAGCCATCTTACTTGGCATGATTGACATTAGTGTGAATAATTTTTTTAAAAAAATTCTGAATTATCTATTAATATTTTTTTATTCTTTTTTCCTTGTCCTATCTTTTTCTATTCTTTATTTTCTTTTTTTTGCCCTTTGTGGTCGGCAAGCTCTAACAGCTAGCTTGGCCTTTCCACGGCCTCATCGGCCGCGGTGGCATCATCTAGATTTAGGTGAGGCTAGATAAGGGCCGTGACCCTTGTAGCAGCAAATGAGCCTTGACAACCCTCATTGGCCACAGTGGAAAGAAAAAAGAACATTAAATAAACAACGCACGTACATCTTTAAAAATTTTAAAAATTATCCACATCAGAGATGACCTTACCACATAGGACAGTCGACGTCCATATCATTAATTTTTGACAAATTTTTTTAGCAAATCGTAAAAAGGATTATGATTAAATTGACCGAATGGAATGGGCAATAGGTTTATAACTTTTTGGGTAATTCATCACTTGCATACTTCTACTTCTAAGAATACCAAATACATAGCTAAGTTTTAGTTTTGGATACTACTTTGCGAGTGCACGTCGATCTTCCTTGTATCCCTATTTACGGAAAGAATCGTATTCCTTCCAAAATTGCCTATCCTCAAACCTAAATTGCCCACCCAAAATGTCAAAGCCAAACCACCTAAACCTTATACGAGGTGCTAAAATATATTTGCAAAATTAATCAATTTGGTCTTTTTCGTCTGCGATTTCTCTTTTGGGTGCGTGAATGTTACTCACGAAAATGGAGGTATCTAGTGGATCATCGAGTCAACCTTTTCCTTCCAAACCACCTGTTCAGGGGGTTAACAAAAAAATAAAGTTCTCCTAGAAGAATTAGATTCAGATAAAGATGGATCGGATTGCACGGGGAGAATTTTGTACGGAAAATTATCCAAAAAGCCCTAACCTCTTACACTTTTACTAATTCATACTAAACCTTTTGAATTTATCAATTCAATCCTAAACTTTTCATGTTTCGCAAATTGAGTCTATCCAGCCAATTTTGACTAGAAATTGCCGACGCAGACGTCGACCATCCTATTTGGCATGGTCGACGCTGATGTGGATAATTTTAATAATATTTTAATATATTTTTGAAATATTATTAAAAATAAATAAAACAAATATAAAAAAATTATTAAAAGTTATACACGACCGTGACATGTATGACGATTGGTGTCAATGCCACAACCAAAATTGATTGGATGAACTTAATTGACAAAATGTGAAAACACTTGGGACTCAATTGCAAAATTAAAAGGTTTATAACTAAATTGATAGAAGTGTAATAGATTTATGATTTTTTAGATAATTTTTTTGAATATTTTTTGGTTGAAGGTGTAAATTTTATAGAGTATATGAAGTACGGTAGCTTAGGGGCATCCCCAACGTTACACATAGAGCTAATAATTCAAAAAGATGGAGGTAAGAAGTGTCAATAATAGCCAAAAAGGCTTCGCTTTACCTCTTATATTTTTATGCACCTTGGCCAGGATAATATAGATATCAATTAACTTGTTTTTGAACCGTTTTTGATTGCGCTCCATCCAAATACAATATATAATTGTGGTATGTTTACCAATGATTTTCACAAAACAAGCTTTGCCATTAATGATGTAGACGACACCACTATATTCCAATAAAATGCTTTTGTTTCTCTTCTCCTAGAGAAAAATAAATAAAAAATTTTAAAGCCATACGATGGATAATATTCTTTTTAAACTTCAATGTATTATTCAATGGCATGATCATTAATCCCATGAATCAAACAAAATAATAATTTTTTTCCAAATCATTGGTTATGGCTAACTGATAATGTCGTCACTAATCAGGACAAGTTGGAAAAGCTTATAATCACGTTATCTCCACATAACAAATCGTTAATCACGCTTTGCCTTCTTTAATCATAGCTTCTGAGGTGAGTTCTCGGACATATTGACTTGACAGTTTTCGAGTTTGATGGTCGAGGTGCCTAACTTCATATGATTTTGAGGCTTAAGGCGTGCCTTTTGAGGCCGCGATATCATTCATTATATTGTGGGACCTATCGTCCCACTTGGGCAAATGGGCGGTCAAAGTAAACTTATTTATTAATCCAAAATGATTCGAATTTGTCATTAATTGTAATAGTTTTTTTTTTTTGGTAAATACCACCAAAAACCCTAAACTATTTATTGTGACAAATTTACCCTGAACTTTTGTTTGCGACATAAAAAAACCCCAAACTATGCTCATTGTGACACATTTACCCTGAACTTTTTTTTGTGACATAAAAAACCCCTAAACTACCATTGTGACACATTACCCTAAACTTTTTAATAATAACTGAAAAAAAAAAAAAAAATGTGAAGTCACTATTCATCACTTGAACTGCCTGCTCAATGAAAAACCATCCCCTCTGATCAAATTTTAAAGAAGCAGCATATTCATTTTTTTCGACACGTCTTAGCCCCAAAAAAGTGACCTCTTTTTAATAATCATGTTTTGGATAGATTTAATTATGAAATAATAAGCTGCATTGAAGATTGCGTAGTTACCTGATGATATCATTGTTGTCTAGTGATACAATCTAATATAATGTACTTTTTGAGGGTAAAAAGTACATCAAAAGTGTCAAAATTTATGTACGGCCCCTTACTTTAGTGTTATTTTTTTTTGGTCACTTAAGTACCTTTTTTTTAAAAAAACGATTATTAAGTAATAACTCCGGTCTGCTTGGCCGAAAATCCTATGCGAAAACTTTTATTGATAACTTAAGCTTGTGTGATTTGCCGAAAAATCTAGTCCAGTAATAAAAAAGCTAAAAGTTAATAAACATAGTGGGAAAAAAAAGAAAAATAGCTAAAAAAATAAAATAAAAGTAAAAAGAAAGGACTTGCAGTTGCGAGGGCTCATAAGCCTCACCTGAGGTCGGTGGGGGTCGCCACTATTAAGGGCTAGGCAACCACCCCGCCTACCATCCCCACCCTTGCTGGCAATTGGCGGTGATGGTGGGCTGCTAAGCCTTTTTTTTTTTATAGCTTTTTTAGTTTATTAGGCTTATTTTAAAAATTTATTTTAATTTATTTAAAAAATGGGCTATTTTTAAGTTTAGAAGTCTTGCGGATTGAATTTTATGAAAAAAAGTTGCCACTTAATATTTAAAATTTAATAATAAATGCTACGTAATCAGTTTGTTTGGAATCTCTCACCATTGGAATTAAGCAATCATTTTTTTTATTTGGAACTTAAGTTTAGCTGACAAAAAATTCTAGTACTAAAGTGTGAACCATACACAAGTTACCAACTTTGGCACTTGTTTTAAAGAAAAAACAGAGAAATGAACTAAAAAAAAAAAATTCTAAACCTATTGCATTGGACCAACTCAGTCCTAAATCTTTTAATTCAACCAATTTAATCCTACAAATTTTTATATTGATACCAATTGAGTTTATTTTACCAATTTAACTGAGAATCACTAACGTGGATTATGAACTTCCTATGTGGCATGGTTGATATGGCACGGTTGATATGGCACGGTTGGCGTCATCATGGACATTTCAATACTTTTTTAATTTATTGTTTATTTTATTGTTTGTTACTTTTCTTTTATGTTTCTTTACTATTTTTTATGTTGAGCGCCAGCAAGTTGTTTAGTCCTTAGGATAGGCTCGCGCGACCCCTTGCCTAGACTCGGCAAGGGCCACGATGTCCTTGTCAGACTAGGCCTAGGCGAGGGCATCTCAGCCCTTGCCACGAGTGGGTTCGCCTTGCTCATCAGATCTTGTTGAGGTCGAGCAAGTCTGGCAAGGGCATCACAGCGTCACCTGTGCTGGCAAAAAGCAATCAATTAACGAAGCGAAAATCTCCATTATTGGATTCTCTCCTTCATCTCTATAAGTGGATTCTATGCAGTCAAGCCCTTGAAATGTACACGCAAGTTTCTTCTGATTTATTGGATGTACATTGGCCCATTATTAACACACCATTTTATGCCCCCAGCGGTTCACACGTCGCTCGATCGGTCCCATGACAAAAATTTAAAGCCATTGAAAGAGAGATTTGATCTATCGACTCCGAATAGGAGGTCCCTTTTTCACATTCATTCGTAGCGTACCAGTATTTTGGTCCGTCTCGTGCACGAACTAGACGAACAAACGATGGTTCGAACAGCCGGTAAAACGAGGAATACAGCGAACATGAATTATCTATATAGGAATGGACATCAAACGAGTGATGAATTATTGCATGAGAATGATGTGTACTCTTCTTTCGCGCTTTTTCAACCTACAAATAGGATCGTGGAAACACCACCTTACCATCCATGCCTCATGAAACTAAGGCCAGATGGTAGTTGGCAAGTTTGGTTCGGGAAATCATCTAGAAAGTCCTAAATCTATTATATGGCGATCACTTCAGTTCTATTTTAATAGTGCCAATTTAGTCATAAATTTTTTAATTGTGCTAAATTTAGTTCAAAATCTTTTGACAATTTGCTAATGTAGTACCAATTATCTAAACAAGGAGTTTATGATTGAAATGAAAAATTATCAAAATGTTTAGGAGTGGATTGACAAATTTAAGGTTTAGAACTAATTTGGTAAGTTGTTAAAAGGGTTTATGACTAAATTGCACGATTAATAATTTTATGGCTGAATTGATTAAGGCTTTTTGGACAATATTCCACTGAAACCCTAGCAAATCTCCCCCAGGACTCTACCATTCGAAAAGCATTAATAATCTAACTATGTGGTTAATTCGGATGTTAACTACTTGTCTCTTTATTTGATGTAGACCCCACCCAAGTAGGTGGAATTCTCTTATTGCAAAGCATAATCCAACTGGAGTGTAGCATCTGGCAAAGTTATCATTTACAACATGGGGGTACCCAGCACTTTTTATCACAATAGTCAAGATTCTTATATGACAATTTTGAGCTAGACACTGCTTTCCGTGAGTGACTGGAAAGTTGAGTAGTTAGGGGTTTGATTAGATGGCACCATAGGGTGTAATGAAAGCGTGATTATTATGAGATTTTTGGCCTTTTTTGCCGCTTCGTGATATCATTTTTTCGAGGGACGAAATATTTGAATGCGAAAAAATTTCTAATTATTCTCTTTTTGTTATGCATCCATTTACCGGGGCATCAATTTCGCTTTAATATCTCATTTGGGATTGAAAACGGCTTGTGGAAGTAAAATTGCTTTTATTTCGAAAAAAAAATACATGTGTTGCTTGAAATAATTAGTCGTTTATGTACTATAAATATTTGCGTAGACAATTGAAATGTCTTTCGCTTATTTTATTTTTGTAAAGTGGATTCGATTATCATTTGTAGATTTCTACAAATAATGGAGCCCTAATGAAAATAAGGTTTAAAAAAATGTGTCCAATATTCCTGATGAAAACAAAGTGGTGCAACTGATTCTTTATCATATCAATCGTCCCAGTATATTGCCGCTTTTGTAATAGTACTTATTACATCTTTCATAAACGCTTAAACAGGTAAGGAAATAGTCTTAAACCCGCAAGCAACATATTTTGTTAAGCATTGCACAGACTATACTTCTGTCTCTTGACAATATGGTTATTTATATTTTATGGATGAGAAAACTAAGTAATTTAGACCTACCTTGAATTATTTAAAGAAAAAAAATTACTCTTTTCATCTTTTTAGAGGTCCCTTATTTCCAAAGTCTTTCCCCTAAGTTACATTTCGAAAAGCGTTATACCTAATGGATCTCACAAGTATATTTTTCAAAAGTAAACCATCCCACAGAAGACGTATTTTAATGGTCACTTTTGGGTGATAAACGAAAAAGTTGGATGAGTCGGATAAACGGATCGGGCGAACATGGAAGCGGTCGGGTCAACCAACTTCGTTTTGTCTTATCTATAGTAGGTGTTAAAATCAAGAAAAACTGATGGTGGGGCCCGCTGAAACGACTGTCGGCATCCACGCGTATGCAACGTACTCTCAACAGGACCCACTGATAACTTTTATTATTAATCATCTGTCATGATCCAATATTAATTTCGTCATTTTGCAGTAGAAATCATTATATTAGATCTTGGGTGTGATATAGCTAATAGTCCACTCTCTCAGCCTTTTCTTGCCCATATTTTTTGTGCGAAATCCAAACAATTTTGTTGATATTTTATCTGTCAACTCATCGCGTACGGTGCGGTGCTGACATAGTTTTGATTTTTATCCAACAACATGAGAAGCTTTTCAAATATTGAGGAAAAATTAACAAAAGTCATAAATATTATAATCTATGCCAATTCACATCTTAATTTTTTAATTAATTTTAACCTTTTGTATTATGTCAATTCAATCCATTTTGACCGTTGGTGCTGACGTGGCAAAATTTAATATTTTTTTGAATTTCATATTATTATTTATTTTTTTTTTAATTGTGGGCTATCAGGAGATTTGCCCGCACACCGGGCCGCTGTGCGAA
>JAGVVM010004341.1:0-25373 GCA_019149425.1 Psidium friedrichsthalianum
GAGTATTCGAAACATCTCATCCAAAACCACTCATTTGTTTGCTTGGTGGACCCACATATCACTTCTCTTAATCTCTCTTTCAAAGGTTCCTTCACCGAACTCAGACTCGATACATCCCATTTAAATAGTTAAGCGTACACCATTAGATCCCAAACATTTCGCTCAATAATTTGTGCGTCACATTTTCTCTATCTCAAATTTTTGTATTAGCACTTTATCATATGTTAAAATAAAACCAGGGACATAATCACAAGTATTTCTTGTAAGCTCATTTGGTACGACCAGAGAAAAGGGGAAACATCAAACTAGAATGTAACCCATGGCCTATTATAAACAGATAAGCCTCTGTTACGCATCTATGTGTTCTTATTGCAATCACAACCCCATCATACATGTCATATATAGTAAGTACATGGGCAATATGCACCCCTTTCTTCTCAAAAACATTCCAGTAAATATCGTAATATGGTTTCTCCGTGTCCATCAAAACCATGTGCAAATCCTTTTCAATATCATCACTTCTAGTGTCCCTACTGTCTTGAGAAATTAGATGCCCGGTACAAAGAAAAGAGAAGTGTGATCGCCTTTCTGGGCTCAGTTATCGAGTTTGCCTCCCCTTTTCTTAATCCATTTCTTTAGTCTTTGGGGAGCTTGACTTTACTAAAAAAATCAGGCTTGCGCAAGGGTCATTTTTTGGCTGAGCCATATCTTGCGAGGTGGGACCGAGAGAAGGAAAGGACAGGGGGCAACCATGCATGGTACTTCTCGACCGTGTCTTCAAGGGACAGTTGAACGAACAACTCATGAAAGGGCGAGGGGTGCACCTAACCCAGCTGCCCACTCATCAATCACGTTGTTCAGCTAACTTGCACTGATAGAGCCCTATTGTATTGGAATTAGGGGCCTATCTTTTTACTGTTGTCAACTAATCTCTAACATGTTTGATTCGACTATATGTTAGAACATTTCTGTGATTGCTATTCTGATCTAAGTGGTCATATTCTTTGTCCCACAACCGAATACATAACCATATCAGAACATACCACAGCAGCCTGTCTTTGGGAATCAGCAACCCCAAGCTCTTTTCAAGGGATAAAAACATTTTTAAGAAGATAGATGGATGCCTGAATCGGACATATGAGATGAGCCCTAAACCCCTGTGTGAAGACCAGATGCGCTCTTAGCTGCCTTTCAAGATGCCAAATCGTTCTCAACTTTCATTGGTTTGGCGGGGCTCTTCATCTATCAATCGAAGATTAGAGTTGGCTTCATTGCTTGGTTTTGGAAGACGAATCGGATTATTCATTACATCACGGACCTTTAGTATTAACCATACTATTTACCTATCCTTTTATACCCCCATATATTATGTTATGGGGTACTAAAATCGAAAAGAGAGAAGTGGCTCTTGCCTCGTGATTGGGATTCAGTAGTAGATTTATAAGTTGTTGGACCGGTCGATGTACAAATTCTTCATAGGGAGTCGATTTGCGGGTAGGCGGAATTGGAGGAGCATCTTATGAAGAACCCGCTTACTTGGGGCAAGGGTGTCAAATCCATCAAGATTGTCAAAGCTCCACTTGGCCTTTCAGACATCATTGCTCATCTACAGCCCTCTCGACCCCGCTTCTTGTGCTCACCTGACTTTTCCCTCATGGAGTTTGGGTCATTTTCTCTCCTAACGGTATCCTAGATGGAATATTAAATATCATTTTTCGGGCTTGCGGTTGTCTGAAAATATTAAAAAAAAAGGTTTGCTCCCATTGTCTGAGATTTTGGCAATACTCCTATCCTGCCTATGTGTTCACTATTATTATTTTTTTTTGGGTTCGCTTATCTACCCTAATGAAGTTTCGCTTTCGGATTTGCTTAATAAAGCATTAAGTGTTATTACTCGAGCCATAGATAAAGAACGATGCATTCCCTAGACTGGACCACCCTTGAACTCCACTCGTGTAAAACAAGTTTTCACTATAAAGAGACCCCTGGTCCTTATTCTCAATTCTGCTTCAACTACGGAGAGTGTGCTCTAACCGGCCTTCCCCCTTATGGTCAACAAGCTCTCTTACTCTAGTCATTTACTCATGGAAGCAAGCCAGTTCCACGGCATTCACTCATTTGCTTTTAGAATAGGCTGGATGGAATGAAAGGAGAAATCAAACCAAGTCAAGATCCAATTAGCAGCACTGGCAAGGTTAGCTGGTAGGTAGGTTGTTTTTTCTTTCGGTGGGAGTGCCGCTTGTTGTTAGGCCATCGGCTCCTATCACTTTGTTCGATTGAAACCCTTTTCCTCTTTTTCTAGCGGTTTCACTCCTTTAAAGGTATAGGTCGGAACTCCGGAACTAAAGACTTTCGCAATCAGACAGGATAGATAGATTGAGTGCGCCTTGCCTTCTATACTATACAACTAAGGCCTTGTCATGTAGGTAAGTTCCAGACATTAAATCAGAATGGTTCATCTAACCCTATACTTCACAAACACTGTGTGTCCTACTTAGTCAACAAGTATCTACTTATAGCACATTACCATTGGAAGCTTAAACAGTCAAGATGAACATATTGAAGCTGTTAAACACCAGCATTGGGAACAAGACCTATGTGTCACTGTCATTAAATCTCATAGTAACTCAAGCAAAATCACAAGCATGTTTAGCAAGAGGCTTCTGATAGACATGTTCTCTAGATTTCCAATATCTCTAAAAGATAAGGTTGGCAAAACTAGGTGTCACTGTCCGCTATAAATGAATGATGTTAACCCCTAAGAAAAAGATCCAAAAGGAGTCTTTTTAAACAATGTTCTTATGTCAAGATCAAAGGGGACAACCCTCAAACTATCAAACCACTAGATAGTTTGAGTATGTTCCTACAGATGACAGTACTCAGTAACCAGACAAAATGAAATAGATAAACAAGGAATTTCAAGAGAAATGCAATTTCTTGCTCACAATTAAGAACTTGCCATCCCCAATTGCTTTCAAGTAGCTAATTTTGCACCAACGCTATGCATAGAGTCAAATAATCAAGATGGGCCTCATTAAAGTTTCTCATCTTGATGAGAATTCCCATTTTACAAACCTCTCGACAATTTACAACTTTCTGTTACTGCCGATTGTTGATTGGAATTTGGTAAAAAGTTTCATTATGAAAACTGTCAAAGTATGCTAGATGTAAAGAGTACTAGGTCGAAGGTGCACCTTATTCGAAACATACTATCGAATGCATCAAGTGCAGATGGAAAATTGCTTTCCCTGCAGAATTGGGAATCTACTTCAGCTTCACTCATCCAGAATAATATTCGGAATCAGAGAGAGTGCCACCAAAGGAACTAGAACATTCGGTTGCATTAGGATCCTGAGCAGACGCCAATTCCTTGTAGCCAGAATTGGTACACTCAGTAACATCAACTTCAGCATCTTCTGCACTTCTTGGCACATCTGCAGTTAACTCAGACACCATCATTGAGATGTTGCCCTCCTGTCAGTATCCCAAATGCCACTTAAATCCCCGCTGCAAGAGGCTTCTGCAGTGCTTTTGCTGGGCAAGTTTTCTGATGCAAAACTTTGGGTCTGGGTTCATGTCCCTTGACAGTTGAGAATAAGCCATTCCATAATGGTTTTGCAAACTATTCCATCAAATTCCGATCGAGCATCCTCCAGATAATTTCCTCTTGAGGAGCCTGAACCAAATGCCACCAGTCCATGTCAAGCACAATGCAGTATGAAATGTCCAAAGCGCCATGCTAGGTGTACTACGATTCATTTACGAAATTTCTTCACCCAACAACAGTTTGCCTAGTCATTTTGTGTACAAACTTTCTAAATCAATTTCAGTATACCCAATATTCATGTTCAAATCATGCAACGAAAAGAGAGCAAAAAAAATATACTACTAGTTCCAAGGTAATTGAAAGACAAGCTAAGCTGGAAAAGAAGCCATTTTGAAACCACGAACTCATATAACCAAGGGCCCTTCCTTATGATGCAACTGTGTGTCAACAAATGCACGCTCAGTGTACTGGACGAACTCTTGCCACGGTGAATTACCCAATTGGGAAAAGAAAAACAAAACAAGAATGATCATCAACATGTTCGCTTCATTCGTTCAGCAACATAACAAGCCTGAGCAACTAACGAACGAACGATATTAGGAGGACTTCCCACAACCAGCCGCACTAACGGGAATCAACATGCAGACATCAACCGAGATTGAGTTCAGGCGCGAAGCGAACGAGGGAGCATTTCAAAAAATTTACTTGGAACAGGTACGCGGCGAGATGAGCTGAACACGCACTGCTTACGACCAGGAGTTTCGGCGGCTGATGGAGGAGGAGGCAGTGTGGACACGATAGGAAGTTAAACGTTATAAACCTAAGAAAAACACCTTCCCGCTTTTCTTTTTGGTACGTGCCACTCTTCTATTGCTTGTCGACACTTGGTGTTCTTCGATTGGTCCGTGCCCAAAATAATTATTACTTCTCTTTTTAATTTGTGCATATTCTTCTTTATTTCTTTTCGGGTCAATATTATGGGAAACTTCGAACTAATACACACATAATAAATTTATCTCAAATTAATTTTTAACCACAAAAAATTTCAAACTGATACATATGTGAAAAATTTAATCTCTATTGGTTCCCTTCAAATTGCTGAATTAGATGACATGTGTCAGTTGATAAGTTCACCAATTTAAAATTTTTACCCTTTGTTTATCATAAGTGTACCAATTTAAAATTTTCGATTATCAAAAATTAATTTAGGGTAAATTCATCATTGATTTATTAATTTGAGATTTTTTGTGGTAAAAAAATTAGTTTGGGATTTTGTCACCATGCGTATCAATTTTGAAATTTTTCCTAGTATTATTAACCCTCTCTTTTTCTTCAACATATATTACTGCCAAATTAACATATTTCAAGAGGCAAGCTTCGATTGAGATGAGAAGATGAAGTACAAAACTACGGCTATTCAAATGTCATCTATTATCTAATAAAAACAATCATATGACATCTCGAAATTTTTCATATTATATATAAATAGGAAACAGCAAAATTTCTCTTGACTTATTCCTTAAAACACCTAGAAATTTCTAAAGGAAGCTAAATCATTTCTTAATAAAGAAAGAATATTAAAGTTTCTTGAAGAAGCTAACCCTTTTGATTTACAAAGAAGCTATCTCGTAACTTCTTAAGGAAGCTATTTCGAAACTTCTCGAAGAAGCTATCCGATAACTTCTCACGGAAGCCATTCCATAGCTTCTCTAGAAAGCCATCCGATAGCTTCTCCAGGAAGCTATTACTTGACTTAATTAAAACGTTTTTTAAAAAAATTTCATATTAAAAAACATGACACAGTTATATTTTTTGAATTAATAATATAAGTTAATGCCAAGACAAGATAGAATCAACATCATTTTCGATAAGTGTCACGCCCCGATCCTCGGGCACGAGCCATCCCTACCAAAACGCCTCAGGTCGGAAAGAATAGCGTTCCAGGCACGCTAACGACCGTACCAAAATTTCTTACGCATGCGGAAGCGTTTTAAAACTCCCAGACAATTAACATGTAAGGATTGAAAAGTAGGACGTCCATTCATTTAACCAAATATTTTTAATACAATAACGAGTAGAGGATTACTAACCCTACGGAGCTAAACAATGTAAATATAACCCCACTCTTCAGGGTGGCTCCCTAGGACCGGCAAAAAGATAGGTGGGTCAAAAAGGGTTAGCTAATCATCTACTCCCAAAGAGGCTATTACTCTATCGCCCTATCTTCACTTTGGACCTGAAAAAAAAATGATAACCACGACGGGGTGAGAAATAAATCTCAGTGGGTCAACGTCTAAGCCCGGATAAGAAGATCATTCGCTCAGGCATCCCAATTAATGATCTGTTAAAATAGTTTATTGTTTTACGAAAGTACTAGTCAATTCAAGTCTTCTCTTGAAATCCTTTTTACTGGTGGTCACAAGGTTCTTGGCACACGACTGGTGTGACCTTACACTACAACTGGCAGTGTCTTCTGATAGTTCGTAAAATTCGTACGACTGGCACGACACGTTACTATCAGGAAAATAGCACACGACCGGTGTGACTTCACACTACGACTGGCAGTGTCTTCTGATAGTCCGTAAAATTCGTACGATTGGCACGACACGTTACTATCAGGAAAATAGCACATGACTGGTGTGACTTCACACTACGACTGGCAGTGTCTCTCGGTAGTCCGTAGGATTCGTACGACTGGCACGACACGGGACTACCATGATAATACCGTACGACTGGCACGGACCGTACGACTGGCACGGATTTTAAGACCCTTATGTAACCACCCTCTTGAATTATAAAAATCAATCAATTTTCCCATTTTTCCAATTAAACACCAATAATTAGTTTATTGTTTGGCCTGACAGAAATCAATCCAATTCATTAGCAGACCCATGTCGATCCCGACCCCAAGCAATCGGCCACAAAAATTCCATAACAATTCCAATTATTTAAATAAACAATCACCAAGGGCTATCAGATTACCAATCAGTCAATCAAACAATTTATCGATCGCTCGACTCTAGTTCATCACTCGCTCGCGATCGCAAAATCAGTCAATCAGTCAATCTAAATTTCCAACTAGCCACCGACTACTTCGGTATTCGGTCTAGCTTATTTAATCGTGGCCATTTAACTTAAACCCAGTCTCTAACTAATCCGGCCACGATTAGACTACGGAAATTTCTAATTAAAATAATTAATTAACTAACTAATTTAATCCCAAACGCAATAAACGCCTTAGCCAAGGATTAGAGGTCGACTCAATATCGACGGCTAGTACGACCGGCGACGGCGATTTTTCTGGTGAGCGGCGACAGTGACGCAACGAGCAAGACGAGTTCTTAGCTAGACGGCGGTCGACTGTGGCTCGGTTGAACGGCTTGGCCGAGCGACGATGGCAGCTGCGGTTGGACTAGCTTGGCCACAAGCGGCTGGCTGAGGCGAACGGTGGACGGTGATGGTGGGACGTGTTCATGGGGGCTGGAGCAAAGGTTGGAGCCAGCAATAACGGGCGAAGGTTGAACGGCGGAGGGGAAAACTCGCAAGGAAGCTAAGCCGAGCTGAGGTGACGGCGGCTGACGGCGAGGTGGCTGGGGGACGGTGGAGCTACGGGCTGGAGGTTGGCGTCGGGGTGGTCCAGCGACGGCGGAGGAAGAGAGCTAGTGGTTGAGTTGGAGGTTCGTGCAGCGTGAGGTGAGCTGGGGCGGCGAGCTTCAGCAGCAGCAGAGGTTAAAGAAGGAGTAGTCGTCGCAGCTGAAGATCAGCCGAGAGGAAGACACGAAGAAGAAGCAGCAGAAAGGAAGAATACCAAGCCCGCTACAACTCCCTTTCTCGCGTGAACAGTTGAGAGGGGGGGGGAAGTCAACAAAATGAAAAGTAAGGGACAAGATAGGTGGGAAGTGATGGGGGCAGACTTCTTGGGAAGTTACACGGCAGAAAGTTGAGGGAAAGGAGAGAGTGACGTTGGAGTTGGTGGGGCTTTCGGCTAGAAATCAGAGGGGAGAGAAGAGAGCAGTCCACGTGGGTGATTTGGGAGAGAAGTTTCAGCCAAAATAGGGAAAAAAAGGGAGGGTGGTCCACGGCCACTCTCTTTAAAATTTTGTTTGTCCCTAGTGCAAGAATTAGGGGCATCACAATAAGTTAATACGAAGTGGAGAGGTAAATGACAAATAGAAATGTCATTTTCAAAGCATAGGATAAGAATAAAATCAATGTCATTCTTAAGTATTTAATGATAGTATAAAATCAATGTCATTTTTAAGCATTAAATGATAGAATAAGTTCAATATCATTTTCAAGTTTGAATGATACGATAAGATCAACGTCTCTTTCAATTACAAAGTGAAGAAACTATAAATGAGCTCATATTGTAGGATTAACAAAGTCAAGAAAACACAAATGAGTTCACACTATAAGATTAACAAAGTTAAAAAAAACTATAATGAATTCACATAAGAAAACATAAATGAGTTTACACAAACAGGATTGACAAAGTCAAGAAAATATAAATGAGTTCACATCGATAGGATTGATAAAGACAATATAATATAAATGCATTGCAAAAGAGATTTTAGCAACCTCAACAGTTGTGGTTGAACAAGCATTTAGCGCTGGAGGTAATATTTTAGATGACTGACGTACAAGATTAGCTCCGGATTCGGTTGAGGCTCAAGCTTGTGTCGATGATTGAACAAAGGCTGCATATCGACAATAAGAGATGGATCACAATAATAAATCTAAATTCTTCAATGATTGAGATACCACCACCATAGGTATCACCACCACGGGTAGCGACGATTGACGATGAGGTAAGTAAGAGGTTATCAAAGATAAAAAAACTACATTGGCTTTGATTTTTCTATCCCCAAGAGATATGTAGGCGTTTAATGATAATTCATTAAGTTCAAACCCTTTCCTCCCTTCCATTTTTTTCCCTCGATCCCCAAATTTGATTGCAATTTATATTTAAAAATTATTATTTCATAATTTTATATTTTATATTTCATTATTTATCATTTAAAAATTTATTTTTTATTTTATAATTTTTATTTAAAACCTATTGTGAACCAGACGGAATCGATTCAAATCAAAACCGGAACCGGGCCTTGAATCGACTCAGAACCGCCAATCATGAACCGGAACTGAAACTACCTTAAAGGTTCCGGTTCCGGTTCATGATAGGTCACGAATCAGAACCGGCGTTTTCGAATCGAAACCGTCCAGTTTTGAACCGTGGCCATCTCTAAGGGAGGATAGTGTATATTGTAAAATATACTTTAGGCAAATGTGTAAAACTAATATGTTTATAAAAATTTTGAAAGTTGCTATGTATGTTAAATTAGGTTAGCTATTAACGTTTCCATAAATAAAGAATAAATATTGATAGAAATAATAAGTAAATTAAATAGAAATAGAATAACGGTATATAGTTCTTGGGTCATCACACATCATCTATTTTATTCGAATTATTTTAGATAAAGTCAATTGTGCAGATTAAATATTTTAATTTAATTTACTCACGAGTTTGCAAGATATTTCATAAGACTCTTTACTCATATTCTTACAAAAGAAAGGTAAAACAAAAAAAAAAAACAAAATAATAGCGAATTGGAGAGTACTAAGCTTCATGACTAAGATAGGGTTTGACGAAGATCCACAAAATTGGCCTTTCATGCCTTAAGTTTGATGATTTGGTATGGATTGAAGAGGCTTTTCGATGTTTCCATCTTATTTAATATATATATATATATATGTATATATATATATATTTCGTGAATGAGTTAATGATTATGGCCTTTGTTGTAATTTGGCCTCGTTAAATTGTTAAAATGAATATAGTTTTTTTGGCCTCATTAATTGTTAAATAAAAAGATACCAAAGACTTGTTAAATATACAATTGTTAAATATGAATGTAGTTTTCCTTTTCGTTTGAGGATGGTATGTCATACATATTCAAGACCAAACTGATGAAAAAAGAGCGTAAAATAACTTAACTAAGTTAGGGACGAACCGAATAAGATAAGCTCTTAATTTTTTTGAGAAATAGCTGAGTAAGGCCGGTTCTCGAGTTGAACCCGTTGTAATTGATAGATTAATGGCCCAATTAATATTAGCGTAACCGATGTGAATTAATGTTGTCAGTTACGATGTCAATTAATATCAGCGTAACCGACGTGAATTAATGTCGTTAGTTACGATGATAATTAATGTCATCAATTACGATGTGAACTAATGTCGTCGGTTACAACGTCAATTAATATCAGCGTAACCGACGTGAATTAATGTCATCGATTACGATGAGAATTAATGTCATCAATTACAATGTGAATTATGTCAGCGTAACCGACGTTTCTCCGGTCTATAAATAGACGTGCCTCCGTAGTTTAGAGAAGAGAAGAAGAAAAAAAACGAAAATTCTCATTCTGTTTCTAGTCCCTTCACCTTGCATTGTTTTTCAAGTGTTCGAGATGTTGTTTTGATTCGCTAGAAGTTTGAAGATTGTGCTTGTGTCCGAGAAAAGAAGTGTTTGATGTGGCTGCTAACAACATTGGCCAACCCTCTGCCCCTGCTGTCACCCAATCCTCTGCCTTTGCCCCTATTGCGGTTTCTGTCCACCATAGCGAGAAACCTAAAAAATTCGACGAATCAAATTTTAAAAGGTGGCAGCAAAAGATGTTTTTTTATTTAACAACATTGAATCTTGCGAGATTCTTGACTGAGGAAGCTCCTAAGCTATTTGAGGGAGAAACGGATAAGCAACTCTTCAACGTTGTTGAAGCTTGGAAGCACTCCAATTCCCTATGTATGAATTATGTCATGAATGGTTTACACGACTTATTGTACAATGTCTATTGTACGATAAAGACGACAAAGGAGCTGTGGGAATCCTTGGACCGAAAATATAAAACAGAGGATGCCGGAGCAAAGAAATTTGTTATCGGTCGATTCCTTGATTATAAGATGGTGGATTCCAAGACCGTGATCAGTCAAGTGCAAGAAATCCAAGTGATCTTGCATGAGATTCAGGCTGAAGGAATGATCTTGAGTAAAACCTTCCAAGTGGCTACTATTATTGAGAAGCTACCTCTCCGGTGGAAGGATTTCAAGAACTACCTTAAGCACAAGCGAAAGGAAATAAACCTGGAAGAACTAATTGTTAGACTTCGAATCGAAAAAGATAATAAATGTTCTGAACGAAAAAGGTTCAATCTTTTTGTGGCTAAGGCAAATGTTATGGAGCATAAGCAACGCCACAAGAACAAAAAGATTATAAGCCAAGGTTGGGACAAAAAGAGGAGTTTCAAAGAACAAATTTCAAGGAAAATGCTTTAACTGTGGCAAGATGGGTCATAGATTGGTGTATTGCAGACTTTTGAAGAAGAAGAATATGAGACAAATATGTGTCGCGACTTGAAAGAATTATTTTGATTTCAATCGAGTGAATGGATTATCAGGTTAATTAGATTAACTAACCTAACGCGGACCCTCTGAAGCCCTATCGAATCGCAACTTTGGTTTTGTTTAAATGATTTTAAAATTTGAAGTCGCCATTAATAGTTCTTGGTAGGTCGGAAACTTAAGTAAATTAGTGGGAGAACTAAATTACTTTTACAAACCAGAGATTGTGAGTTCGGGGACTTGGTTACGCTGGATTACTCTAACGCACTTCTGTACCATTTTATTTCATGAAAAATCATTTGGGATGAGATTTGGGATCAACTAACCAGAAGGGTAAACTGGTCATTTTTCGAGGATCGGAAAGTGGAGACAGGTCAAAACTAGTTGAATGTGGCCATTTCTTATTTTTCGCAATTTCTGAGAATTTTCTAAATTATTTTTCTGATTTTCTGGAGACAATTGCCCATGAGAGGTAAAACTATCATTTGATGAAGAAGTGGGAATCAAAGTCACAAAACATGGGTCTGACCAGTCAAAATTGAGCATTTCCTATTTTCTATTATTTTTGAGAATTTTTCAGAATTTCCGAGACAATTTGCCCATAAGGGGCAAAATCATCATTTCAAAAGATCATGAAGGGAAATCATCAAAATAGGATTGGCCATTCGAAATGGCCCGTTTCCTAGTTCTTGAAATTTTTGAGAATTGAAACAATTTACCCGTAAGGGGCAAAATCATCATTTTGAAAAGATCATCAAGAAAAATCATCAAAAATAGGATTGGCCAATCGAAATGGTCCGTTTCCTAATTTTTGAATTTTTTTCAAAAATTTTCAAAATTTTCTGAGACAATTTACCTATAGGGGGCAACATCGTCATTTTAAAAATATCAGGAAGGGAAATCGTCAAAAATAGGATTGGCCAGTAGAAATGGCTCGTTCCTAGTTTTTGAGATTTTTCTAAATTTTTCGAAATTTTCAAGACAATTTGCCTATATGAGGCAAATCATCATTTTGAAAAGATCAGGTGTCAAAATCACAAAAATATGGGATTAGCCAATCAAGTTTCACCATTTTCCATTTTCTGTGAATTTTAAGAATTTTTCAGATTTTTTTGAGACGATTCTCCCATAAAGGGTAAAACCGTCATTTTGAAAAGTTGGAAAAGCAGAATCATCAAAAATGGATTGGTCTGTTAAAACAACCAATTTCCTAATTTGTGAGATTTTTGGGAATTTTTTTTGAATTTTTTTTTGAATTTTTTAAAGATTTTTTTTAGATTTTTATGAATTTTTTCATTCATTTTTTTGGATTTTTTATTGTATTTTTTAAAATTTTTTTATTATTTCGAATCCGAAGGGTACAGAGGTAACACGTGGCAAATTCGTGGCCACCAGATCAGAATATCAATCTCATGCATTCGAGCAAATAAACATGTATTCACTTAAAACAATAATTGGCAAAGCTCACTCGATTAAAGGATAAAATGAGCATATCAAATTAAACTGTAATTACCATACTAATTTATCCAATGAGACTTGCATTACAGCTTAGGTCATATAAGATGTTCACATGCAAAGTCAAAACTAAGTCATGCTAGTAAAACATGGAGAAAGGTCAATAATTAAGCGTGAAAAGCCTAATTAGACATAATGGGCATGCGGAGGTATTTTCCAACACATTTTTCATTTTCATTTCTGGAATTTTTAATCATTTATTAATTAAAATAAAAAGAGGAACTTGGTTAGGTCTCCGAACGGAGTTCAGACCTAGAGCGAACCTAAGTCTCCTTAAACTGACTAAACCCGGCCTAATTCTTCGCTTTAATCAGCCCAAACTCAAATGGAACAAATCAAAAAACCCACATGTCATTTAGCCTAAATGAAATTAAGGCAGGGCAAAGACCCAACGAGAAGACTTACCAGCCCAAATTGATTGTCCTAGCCTCTTTCTTTTTTGGGAGTTCCTCGCCCATGAGGTTGCTCGGTTGGGTTCACAACGCCATGCATTGAATGCTGGTAGCTCCCCTTTACACTGAACTTGTAGAGAGTTTAGTGCGCATGCCAGCTCAGAAAGGGGCTTCTCGATTTTTCACCCACCCATGACCTGCTCGTTTGTAGCACTAAACAGAAACTCGACTCTCTGCGATTTACTAATTTTTGCCGGATCAAGGAGTCCTTTAGAAAAATATCTATGGCACGATAAAGACCATCATCTAATGGCTGAGCATAGTCCGGAACAGCAGCAACAAGAGCCTCAAACTTGGGTAGCTTCAGATTAATATTAGGTGCAACCTCAACAAGGTAACCATCAATCAACTGGCCATCATCAACCGCGCAAGGAGAGCCCTCATCAGTAGTTTGATCCATGGAGAAGAAGTGCTCCAGAATTCGCTGCACACATTCGACATTGTAGAGAGTCTCTATGGAATAAGAGAAACCGAGCATCAAGAGATCTTCCAACGTCGCCTCATCAAGTTGCATCCCGACCCTTTTCTCTAGATTAGATACGCAAGAGGGGCTTGCACATATAATCGCTACAGTTCTAAGAAAACCAATAAAAATTTGGGTTGGACAAGACCCTCCTGCATCGGAAGTAATCTATCCACTTCCTCTAGTAAATCCTTCTGCTCCTTCTCGGAAGGTGGAGCTCCAAGACTAGCAGATGCTAACAGGGTACTGGACTCAGCAATACCCTAATACCGATTCAGTCCAGGAAGGTGCTTCCTTGCATGAAAAGTGAGTGACCCAGCAATGATCCCCAGTTTAATACCACAGTTGCCCATAGCTGAAATCACCCTTTATAAAGAGTAAATCTTAGACTCGACACATCCTCATACCACCAATCCGAGCCCAGTGTTTACCCCATTCCAAAGTACACCCTCCTGGGCTTTGCATAGGCCCACCATGGTGCATTACAAACCAGCTAAAGAGATTCAGGTTGGTGGATGCTTCTGTGGCCAGCGACTCGATACATCTCTTTGTGATGTGGAACTCATCAGCAGGAGGGAGAATGACTTCACAGCTTTGAAGCGCCTGATAACTCTACGAAAGTAGAGTGAAAGTGCTTCTAAAATGGGGATAATTGAGTTTAGTCGTTCGAGTTTTATTTAGTTTTAGTGTTTTTTTTATTTTAGTGTCTTGGTCTTCATTAGTGTTTTCGTATTTTGATTCTCATGTTTTATTGCCCAAGTGTCTCATTGATGTTTTGTTATGTTTAGACATGATGTGGACGAATGAAGCGAAGAACATTGATGAGAAGATTTGGAAATTTGCAGCTTTAAAGTCGCTGGAGACAGAACACAGACGGACACATCCATCTGCATTCTGTGGAAGATACAGAACCGAGATGGACGCATCCGTCTGATAGGCGGATGCGTCCGTCTGCACGCAGTTAGTAACGCGCGAATGGGCGAGCTTCCTCCTTCTGATGCAGCATGAAGATTTTATCTTATTGGAATATTCTACTTTTATATTTTAGGATTTGGTTTTTAAGAGATAAGGATATTTTTATTAGGTGGAATTTTTTGAAATGGGGATAAAAGAGGAAGGAGAAGATAACCCTAGGGATATATTCTGTTTTGGGAGGATATCAAGAGGGAGGACGGCAATTCTTTGGGAGGAAGAGAGGAAGAACGTAAAGCAACACCAAGGGGCTCTAGAGGAATCGAGATTGAGGGTGCTCATCTTGGAGTCGGAAGATCGGAGACAGAGTTCTTTCTTCTTATCTTCTGCATCTTGATGTCGTTTTCTATGTTTTCTTCTGGATTCGTGATGTATAATTTCCAAATTATGAACTAATTTGCTTTTCTAGGGCTACAATGGAACCTAGTACTTTTGTTTAGAAAGTGAATTCCTTTCTTCGTGTTATTGATTTCAGCGAATTATTTATTCAGATCTTGTTCTTAATGCGATTGATTGACTGATCACTAATTAATTTGATATGGTAATCTGAATGAACTTGGAAAAGTTATTTAGATTAAGCCGTGGACTGGATAGCCTAAGTTAGTGTCGCGTTGGAAACGGAACTAATCAGTGAGAAGGATAGGAATATACCCGATCACCTTAGGTGACCAATTAGGGTTGTCACATAATGGGTTCTCACTAGTTAATTGCCTAGGAATAGAGTGATTAGCTCGATACCGAGAATACGTTCTTAGAGCACTCGGAAGAGGCGTAAGAAGATAACAGAAACTCTAGGTTAATAATTCAAGAAGTCGGTAACCGAAGAGGGAAGGATCAATCTAAGCAAGGTGTTAGGGGAAGTTGTATGTCCTAGATTTCTCCTTATCGATAGTTCGCGTTATTATTTTCTGTTTATGTCTTTTAATTCAAACATACCCATTTTATTTTTCACTTGACCTCAAGACAATTACCGAGAATAACGTTAAGAGAATTTCGTAGTACAATTCCATGTGGATTCGACCCTTGCTTACCATTGCTATATTTTAGTTAGGTCGGATAAGGATTTATTTTTGTTGCGTTGACGACGCGCATCAGCGCCTTCGAAGAGTCTTTCCAATTTCATTGGACAACTTGATCGAGAAAATTTTTAGTCTTCGTAATTAGATTACCCTCACCATACTCTTCCGTTATTTTAAGATGCTCGGAAGCATAACGAAGGTATACGACATTTGAGGTAGTGAGTTCGAGTTCCACTCTGTAGTAGAACTTGGCTATGTGCTCAAATGTCTCGGCTCCGCCAGGGATGTCGGGCAGTCTTATTACACATTTTTTCTTTACCTTCTTCTGATGCCGCAGCAATCAATCTCCCTATAACCCCACTTCAGGCCTGCCCTTGCCACTGAAATGCATCACTTTTAGACCCTAATTTGACGCATGCCATTTTTCTCACAGTTCAACACTCATCGACTTGAGGACGCGACACCGAAGCTGAAGAACAAAAACCACCCCACTTCAAGCACTTTTTATCACTCGTGAATTTTCAAGAACCTGATCGGTCCAACCAAAACCCACCAAATTCTCAAATCCAACGGAAAAAGAAGCCACTTGAACTAATTTTTCTACTTAATCTACCCTTGAATCCTGCAAATTCAGTACAATTCTTTTGGTCGAAGCAGCACCAAGGATGGCAATAATGCATGAACCTGAACTTTAGTCTCTCCAAGAATAGGAACACACTGAAGAAGCCATGGAGGCAAAAGAGACAGAGAAGGATTTCATTGAAGGACACAAAAGGCTCAAATGAAATCTCAGTCAGGAACCAAAAGTATTCTTTAATAGAACAAGAACTTGAGGTCAACCTACCCAGTAGTTCCTATGTCCCCCAATCAGAAATAAGGCACTGAATTTTCAAAGATGCCAAAGGCGAAACATGTAATGGGAATGGACATTTGATGGGAATATCCTCCGAGCAAGTTTGGACGGAATTGTGGATGCTAAACCCAAAGCAAACCTAGTTGTGTATTTCCAAGCGATTTTCTTTGGAATATCGACAAGAAGGTAAGTAGTTTTTTTTTTTTTAAGATAAGCAATGGAGAACGTCAAAATAATATCTATGGCGGAGAATGCATCGACAACATTATCGGTGATAGACAATGCTCTTGCTGGGTCTCTCATGAACCCAAACAAAAGGTTATACCCAAGCTGTGTAAGCAGCCAAAACAACAAGACCGGTCTCCCGTAACGTGTAATAACGATCGTAAGGCAAAATGATGAACTGCCGTAGCTTGATTCGTGGGTTGCTTCGAGCGCTAACAGGAGGCAAGATGCCTGTGGAGAGATTGTAGTTACTGCCATCGCAGAACGAGTCTTGGAGCTCTTCTTGACCGCACATGAGCGGGACCCTAGACACACCTCCTATGGACGAAGCACCGACGCCTCCATTGTTGACCCAGAGTAAGAACACCAAAGCCAGAGGGAAGAAGAAGAGCGGGCATGCTGGTGGCGCTCCACCCTCCACTTGCCATGAGAACTGGTAATAAACGGACGTAGCGGCCATCAAGATTATCGCTAGGTTCAATGTGATCATTGCGACGAGGTACATGTGCCTCTCCTTAGCTAGCTTCTTCGCAACATGCAAGACAATCCTGCGGTTCTTGTTCTCCATAGGTGCTTGCCCGGCTTCTTTGTTCATCGCCATGCAGAGTCCCCTCGAGCTCTTGTTCCTCGCGGGGTGATCATGACTTCGCAAGTGAATTGCCAAAGAGAGAGGGACTAGTTAGGTTCGATTGGGTTTTAGAGGGTGAAACGGTCTCCGAAAAGGAAAGCTACGGCCGTGGACCAGAAAATTCCCACGACCATTGACTCAGAGCTCCCCCTCCCCTTCTTACTGCTACGTTCGTCCTTATACTCCTCGCTAGAATCTACCTTCCTTGTTGATGAGCCAGGAGCAAGCGTGACAACCTTCTCCATGCCAGCTGACACTTCTAATTAACTGGGGGTTGAATAGAACCTGATTCTTCCTAGGGACAAGGCAGTCTAGAGAAACACAGACCATCCACACGTGCTGCTTCAGCATGACCTCCACCGATAGAGGTCATAAGACACGAGAAACCGCCACTCGTATTGTCGCCAGTTGCCATCCCCAATCCGAGAAAATTTAAAGTAGGATGCTTCGGGCCAAACCTGGTTGGAGCCCCCATCATTAGTTCCTTCAGACCTGAACTCCTATTATAAGGAAGCCCTAGCCCGAGTCCAGCATCAATAGAAGCATTTTCGTGCTCCATATTACTAGTGTTCCACTATAAGTTCTTGGACAAAAAAATAGACGAAGACTGTATAGCTGGTGGAGCATATGCTTGAGGAGGAGGAGGAGGAGGTGTGGCAGGGTTCTGGACTTTCAGATTAGCCTCCAAATTAGACTTAACCAGAGCTGAGCCTTGACCCTAAGTTTGAGCCTTCGCGTGTGATTCTTGGTCTATGGGTTCCTGATGCACATTCGATACAAGAAATCCCCGAAAAGCTTCCTTAGCTTGGTGAATGACAACATCGTCCAATATTTGTGTAGAACAGATCATACCTGAGGCTCAGCTCGACCTTGACCAATTTGAATGCTTCTTCGACCGACTTCTTGCCAATGATGCTGTAGCTAGCCGTTGCTCTACCTGACTTTTTTTCAGCTTCCTTAGGAAAATGCTAGAACTTTGACTTAGTGCAGACCTCGTCGGTGGCCCACAGTTCCTTGCTCCTGAACACCCTTCATGTAATATTTTACTTTTTGACTTGGTCAAATAATAGCGGTGGGACCCAAAACAAAAAAAAAAAGGAAAAGATGGACTCAAAACTTTTATAAAGAGGAAGAGATCGAGACAAAGAGGAGACTGAGGGTTTCTCATGGGAAAAGAACAGAGGAAAGAAGAAAGGAAGAAAGAAAAAAAAAAGGGATTTCTCGCTTGTACAAGCCACGTGCCTCGCCAAGCTCGTTTCACTACGTGTCGTAAGGCTAGGTAAGTGCTAGCCCTCTTTATTCGACTAATTAGAACGTTTTTCGTTCTTAGGGTTCAAGTTCAGATTTATAGAAAAAAATAAGCTGGAAAGTCAGATTTTTGAGTCGTTGAGCTGAGATTCTTTGGGAAAATAATGCTTTAGGGTGTTGTGGAACCGTAGGACTTTACAGAACTCAATTTGGACTTTATGGTGCTACAGTACACGCACGCGACCTATGTACTTCCAGATCTGATATCTTCATTTTTGTTGTTATTTGAGGTTGACTATATTAATACTTTTGTAGTATATCGAATGAGCTTTGTTTAGACTATAAGATTGCGTTAATCGGAGTTCGTTTGGACAAAATGAAAAAGGTTTTCGCAAATAGGGCTGGAAAATCCAAGTTTTGGGGTTTTTGATGTCGTAAGGCCTGATTTTGATATCGCTTAGCTGCGAATATTGTAGGAAATGAAATTAAGGGTGTTACGGAGCTAATGCTTTTGACGGTTCGTGAATCGGAGTTACGGTTTGTCCGAACGAAATTTTTGAAGTTAAGCACGCAGGTTGTCCGATGCGCGATTAGTAGTTTTTTTAGCCCGTAAGCGTCGAGTTACAGACGTTTATGTGTTGTTTAGTCAATTTTTTTAGTTAGCGTAAAGTTTCTACAGTTTTTAATGTCGTTTGCTATTAAATTATTAGGATTTCAGGCTTTGCGATTCGAGTTATACGTTGGAATTCAGTGTTTTAAAGTGAGTTGTACTTTTTCTTCTAAGATTTATAAAACTCATGCTTTAAAGATGCATATGTTTATCATAGTTTGATTTTTTCTTGAAAAGGTAAAGATAAGTAATGTTTAGAGCATTGTTCTTGCATAAACAGGATCGAGCTATTACTACCCATTTGATTGTTAAATGATGGTTTATATTGTGACTGAAATGCTATTTTGAGGAATATATTTTGAGGAAAGCCCTGGATTCGGCTTGTGAATATGAATTATTGTGATTTTCTGGATTTGGTTTGTGGAACTGAATTATTGTAATTTTATGGATTTGATATTGTGATTGATGCTCATGTCCCTATGATTAGAACCCATTGAGGTGGGGGTAGTATGCATACTGTAAAGACGTCATTGAGCCGAAACACCAGCTAAAATAGGTGGTAGACCTAACCAAGAGGGGTAAACATGGTCGCATTGTCACGGCGTTAAATGTGGCCATAGTTGGGGATGAGTACGAGATTATTCGACGGATAGACCATTGAAAGCTTATTTAATGAGATTAATCAATAGATTAGATCATTGATGGTTTGTTATTATTATGAATTAGTATTTGATTTATTTTAATAAATGCATAGTATTTCTCGATCCGCCTAGAAGAGATTGTACTTCTCACTGAGCTGTGGTTGCTCACCATTTTATTTCAAATGTCTTTCAGGTACGTTGGTAAGTCGCAAATAGGATCGAGCGAACATTAGCCGTCGGCAAGTCGCAAATAGGATCGAGCGAACATTAGCCGCGAGATTTTTGGGATTGTTGGGGTGCATATATGTGTTTTGAAAAAGTTATATATAGTTGGTGAGTTTTCAAGCTAGAAATGAAAAGATATGTGTGTGTATATTTTGTCTGATAGATGAGCTCTGAAGATTGTGAATATGGGACCTTTTATCAAATATTTATGGATATATATATTTGAATATCAGGTGGTTACTTGAATTCCATTTGAGGCTACGTCCTTTGTTTAAAAAGGGCGGCCGTGACATGCTCGGAACATTGACCATTGATTTGAATGGGTATTGGCCTTGCTTTTGACTGACGTTTTGCTTTTTCATACTCGGAATTGGCTCTTTTAGTCCTACCTTGTTGCCTTTTTATCTTTTTCATTCTGTTTAGAAAAAAGAATTTTCAAAGATTGTGTCGTATACACATGCATATCAAAGATCTAGCACACTTGAGGAGTTGACTCGGGAACTCTATGTAAACCTACTTCTTCTGAGCTCTTCTACTTTGAGGTGACGCCATTTTCATCTTGTAATGACAATGATCACCAATGAGATTTTAAAAAATGAATATGCAGGCTCAATTGGGCGATGCAAAGGATAAAAGTGTATCGGATAGAGAAACGAATGCTTTTCGTTGTCCTAAGGCACTTGAATTACCGTGCAAGGTTGAAAGCAAAGAAACACTAAAAAATTGATGTTAGTCCGAGCAAGAAAATTTCTAACCATTTACCTCCTGCTGCTGCTGGAACTACCTCCATTTAGCCCCCATTTGGAGTGGTTTTTGACAGGGGTTACGAAATAAAATCGCTGCTCCAGTGAGTTGTTAATGGTCACATGTAGTGTTTAAGATAGAGAAATGATCGCCTCATTCCCTTCGGCTATCGCACCTTTTGCGAGAAAACCCATTACCTTGGGAAACGCGAAATCTATTTAGCACACGACTGACTGTGGCTTAAAATGTAGGACGTGTGTAGAAAATGGCTTGCCATTCCTTTAAGTGTTAACCCTTGAAATGACGTGATCTTGTTGCATTACACTAGGCAATTTCACGCTACGGTGCTTTTCAAGGCAATTCACCATCCTTGTTAAGAATGGAATAAATCAATTCAAAACTTGAGACGACTATGGGTAAATTGGAACGATACAGAATTACCCATATTTGAGATTGCTCGGGTCTTTCATTCGCATTTTCCTTATTTGAAGCCGTCTATCCAGTGGTAATGTCCACGAATTGACTTGCCCCTAGTTTCGTTCAACAAGAGGACTTCGCATTAGGGTATGACCGTGTTCTCGAGACAGTTTACAAATTCCTGAGAATGAAAATGATTTAATTTAGAGTTGGAATAACTGAGGGTAAATTGAAATGATACGGAGTTACCCTTCGAGTTTACGCTGATTTTTACTCGCAATTAATGTTACCCTGTGTTTGGTGCAGTAAAGGATCGAAGCATTAAATAGGAGAACGGAAAATTACTGTTTTCTGCTCTTGAATTAATGATAGACATCTATAAAACAGAAAATATCCCATGCAAGGGAATGAAATATGTGTATTCGTTCAAGATCGATTCTCTTTCCCTTGTAGGCTCTCCAGTGATTAGCTAGCTTCATTTCGGCTCAGGTACGCATCGGCCATGTTGAAGGTCCCGTGATCACTGACTTCAAAATACATGCTCCATACGCACATTAGAGCCCTGATGCTTCATCAACATCGAACTGGTTGATCATGGCGGAAAGCTCGTCGTCAATGCCACTTGCTTGGTGCTGATACATCTCCTCTTCTTCGGAAGGCATCAATGCTGACCCCATAGGATCGGTCTTTTTGTAGCTTCCTCCAACAGAACTTAGTCATGTTGTGAACTGATCTAACTCACCTCTTAAACGGGCATTTTCGATCCTCAGATATTGCCTTTCGTCGAGGGTGAAGAGGCTATTGCAATTGGGGCTTTCCTTTAAGTGTTAACCCTTGAAATGACGTGATCTTGTTGCATTACACTAGGCAATTTCACGCTACGGTGCTTTTCAAGGCAATTCACCATCCTTGTTAAGAATGGAATAAATCAATTCAAAACTTGAGACGACTATGGGTAAATTGGAACGATACAGAATTACCCATATTTGAGATTGCTCGGGTCTTTCATTCGCATTTTCCTTATTTGAAGCCGTCTATCCAGTGGTAATGTCCACGAATTGACTTGCCCCTAGTTTCGTTCAACAAGAGGACTTCGCATTAGGGTATGACCGTGTTCTCGAGACAGTTTACAAATTCCTGAGAATGAAAATGATTTAATTTAGAGTTGGAATAACTGAGGGTAAATTGAAATGATACGGAGTTACCTTCGAGTTTACGCTGATTTTTACTCGCAATTAATGTTACCCTGTGTTTGGTGCAGTAAAGGATCGAACGCATTAAATAGGAGAACGGAAAATTTACTGTTTTCTGCTCTTGAATTAATGATAGACATCTATAAAACAGAAAATATCCCATGCAAGGGAATGAAATATGTGTATTCGTTCAAGATCGATTCTCTTTCCTTGTAGGCTCTCCAGTGATTAGCTAGCTTCATTTCGGCTCAGGTACGCATCGGCATGTTGAAGGGTCCCGTGATCACTGACTTCAAAATACATGCTCCATACGCACATTAGAGCCATGATGCTTCATCAACATCGAACTGGTTGATCATGGCGGAAAGCTCGTCGTCAATGCCACTTGCTTGGTGCTGATACATCTCCTCTTCTTCGGAGGCATCAATGCTGACCCCATAGGATCGGTCTTTTTGTAGCTTCCTCCAACAGAACTTAGTCATGTTGTGAAATGATCTAACTCACCTCTTAACGGCATTTTCGATCCTCAGATATTGCCTTTCGTCGAGGGTGAAGAGGCTATTGCAATTGGGGCTTTCCTTTAAGTGTTAACCCTTGAAATGACGTGATCTTGTTGCATTACACTAGGCAATTTCACGCTACGGTGCTTTTCAAGGCAATTCACCATCCTTGTTAAGAATGGAATAAATCAATTCAAACTTGAGACGACTATGGGTAAATTGGAACGATACGAATTACCCATATTTGAGATTGCTCGGGTCTTTCATTCGCATTTTCCTATTTGAAGCCGTCTATCCAGTGGTAATGTCCACGAATTGACTTGCCCCTAGTTTTCGTTCAACAAGAGGCTTCGCATAGGGTATGACCGTGTTCTCGAGACAGTTTACAAATTCCTGAGAATGAAAATGATTTAATTTAGAGTTGAATAACTGAGGGTAAATTGAAATGATACGGAGTTACCCTTCGAGTTTACGCTGATTTTTACTCGCAATTAATGTTACCCTGTGTTTGGTGCAGTAAAGGATCGAAGCATTAAATAGGAGAACGGAAAATTACTGTTTTTTGCTCTTGAATTAATGATAGACATCTATAAAACAGAAAATATCCCATGCAAGGGAAATGAAATATGTGTATTCGTTCAAGATCGATTCTCTTTCCCTTGTAGGCTCTCCAGTGATTAGCTAGCTTCATTTCGGCTCAGGTACGCATCGGCCATGTTGAAGGTCCCGTGATCACTGACTTCAAAATACATGCTCCATACGCACATTAGAGCCCTGATGCTTCATCAACATCGAACTGGTTGATCATGCGGAAAGCTCGTCGTCAATGCCACTTGCTTGGTGCTGATACATCTCCTCTTCTTCGAAGGCATCAATGCTGACCCCATAGGATCGGTCTTTTTGTAGCTTCCTCAACAGAACTTAGTCATGTTGTGAACTGATCTAACTCACCTCTTAAACGGGCATTTTCGATCCTCAGATATTGCCTTTCGTCGAGGGTGAGGAGGCTATTGCAATTGGGGCAAGTGGCAGAGTCGAAAGCTTCCTTATACCTCTTGTTCTCTACTCGGAGTTTTTTATTTTCAGCTCTTAGTAACTTGACTTCATGGAGCTCATGTTGAGTCTTTACTAGGGTTTGCCTATTTTGAAATCAAAACTTGATTTGCGAAGGATCCAGCCCTAACTCTTGGCTCAATTCTATTCTTTGTCTTCATTTGGCATAGGGAACTCTGTGAAGAAATCTTCAAGCTTTTGAACCTGATGCTCGGTGTAATACCGCACTTTTCTTTTGACTCTTGTTGTTGTTGTCCTTATCTTTATTGAGATCTTGGACGTGTTGGCGAAAGGGCCAGGCTCCATGGTAATGAATCCCAAACATGGGCTCGAACTCTTCATCTCCCATATTTAGCAAGTGGAGCTAGCTTTCAAGTGTGTTAGGTTGAGACATCCTTGACTGTTTACTGATCCCTCAAGGTTTGCTACTCTCCTTATATTTTCACTCTCTTTGAATTTTTTTGAGCGACCGTGTATGCTTTAAACACGGATGAAGACTACTAGGGGACGTTTCTTTCAAGATTTAGCGTGGATTCAAAAATGTATCTCTTCCTCCAAGAGTTATGTTTTCACAACTTTTTACCTTATTTCTCGCTCAGTCTATCTTCTTTCATCTTTTCATAGTGGTAGGGGCCTCTGTCATTGATCCTCCGCCTATGTTAAGCGTTGGTCTCGCCGGCAAGCTCTCACTCTTTCTACGAATGTAAACAAATTATCTCTCCTTTTCTGCTAAAGTTTGCTTTGTCTCTCACTCAGGTCATCTTTTTCTTCTTCTTTTTCAAAGTAGAGGCAGCACCTCATACTTTTTTTTGCAAGATTTCGGATTGCTTGGCTCGAGATTGCAAACTAGCAGGGTATCATCGAGCCAATAGAGGTGATACCGAAAGAGAAATGGCAGATAGGAAAATTTGACCACCAGAAGATGGTGCTGTGTAATCATATTTAACGCAAAATGAATTAACATTTTTATATTCCACTCATCTGCCTTGATTTTCTCTTCTAATACTTTCGCCTTCCAGCCGTCTGCTTTGATTTTCTTCCTTAACACTTCAACGATAATGGCCAGTCTTCCTACACACATCTTCTTGGCTGAAGTTACAGTCCGATGGGAGAGACTTTATCACCTTCTCAACCGAGGCTATATTTACATAGCCGATCATCCGGGTGTTGAAGCTGAGATCTTCGTCTGTTTGGGGCTATAAATGCTTCTTCGATTGAGGCACCAATTTGGGGAGGGAATACAGGGCGTCCCATCCATCTTCATCAACTTTCTAGAGGCTTGCCGGAACATCCACAAACGGTTACCCTACTCGCATCGTGAAGCTCACCTCTAGGATTGGTCTGAATGCTTGAAATCTGCAGAACTCGCGGTTGTCTGCCACAAGAAGACCGTCAGTCTGCTAATGAACGAGTCTCGCTGTTGATTCACGTGAGAGAGAAGTTGGTGGAGCACCTCACTTTGAACAGACTTACTTCGAGCATGACTCGAGCGACGTCGCGATGAGGTTTAAATGTGAATGGCTAGAAGAGAGGCTCGAAGACCTAACGGTGGATATCGCTCTTCGAGAGAGCTTGATCCGATACTCTAAATTTTACCGTTGACATTATGGAGGAGAAATGCGACCGATTGTTCCTTTAAGCTTGCGGTCTCGAATCTTAAAGACGCGCC
>JAGVVM010004342.1:0-28660 GCA_019149425.1 Psidium friedrichsthalianum
TTTAGGCCGATTGCTTGTTGCAACACTATCTACAAATGTATCACTAAGATTATGGCGAATAGAATCTCCGATACCCTCCCTTCTCTCATTAGTCCCCCTCAAAAACGCATTTGTTAAAGGCTAACGCATCAGCGACAACATTCTTCTAGCTCAAGAATTGTTCTGCGGCTTCCACCACGAACTTTCTTGCCAAAATATGCTATTAAAGTGGATTTTCAAAAGGCTTACGACATCGTCGATGGGGACTTCTTGTTTTTGCTCTTGCAAGCCTTTGGTCTTCTAGAGTTGTTTATCAATTTTATTATGACCTATGTTAGAACTCCAAAATTCTCTATCTCTATCAATGAGGAACTACATGGTTTCTTTCCTAGTGGAAGGGGCATTCGCCAAGTGGATCCGATGTTGTCTTATCTTTTTACTTTGGTTATGGAGGTCTTCTCTGGCATCATCAATGTTCAAACTCGACAACCAGGATTTAATTTTTATTGGAGATTGTAAGGCCAGTTGACTCTCTCACCTCTTCTTTGCGAATGACATTCTTTTATTTGCGAAGACCAACCCTACCTCTATCTCACTTCTTAAGGTGGGTATTGATAAGTTTTCCAGCTAGCCTGGGCTTAGACCCAATATGACCAAGAGCGAGATCTTTTGTTCGAGGGGCTCGGATGATCTTCGTTAGTAGCTCTTGTCCACACTCGGTTTCCATAAAGGCTTTCTGTCAATGAAAGATCTTGATGTCCCTATAATTGCGTCAAGGTTTAGTAAGGCGGACTATAATTCGTTGATCAACTCTATCACCGCTAGAACTCGATCCCGTTCCCAGCAATTCCTATCATTTTTTGGTCCCTTGCAACTGGTTAAGTTAGTGCTCCATGCTATTCAAATATACTAGGCAAGTGTATTCATGCTTCCTAAGTCTGTTCTTCTTTGCATTGAGCAAATTCTCAAGCAATTTCTATGGAAAGGTTCAGGCATTGGCGGTGCTAAAGTCCCTTGGCATCAAACTTGCCTCCCGAAGGAGGAAGGAGGGCTTGGTATCCGCAGCCTCTTCGACAGCAATCAAGCGGTTGTGCTTAAATATATATATGATCCTCTTTATAGATAAGGAGTCCTTGTGGTGCAAGTGGATCCATACAACCTTTCTGAAGAACATAAACTTCTAGGTTGCAAATAAACTGACTCTTTCTTCTTGGGCCTGGAAGAAGATCTAAGATTTTCGCTAGGATTACTAGCATCTATTTCGATGGCACATTGGCAATGGTTGCAACTTTTCCTTTTGGTTTGACTCCTAGCATTTGAGAGGGCCGTTTTACAAGATCTTTTCAGATATGTAAATCTATCGCTCAAGCATTTCTAGAAATGCTATGGTGTATGGCTTTTTATACATAGCCCACTAATCCTCTTAGGTGATGGCAACAATTGAATCCTAGCTTGAACCTCTTCCCACACTTGTTTTTCATAATCTTGATCGTCTTGTATGGCTTGGGCACCCCTCAAAGGTCTTCTCTATTGTAGCGACTTGGGATCTCATACATGCCAGAGTTCAAGTTGTAACTTGGTATTCGTTTATCTGGGATTGGCATATTGCCTCTCGACACTCCTTCCATCTCTGGATTATCACCTTGAACAGGCTGCCTAACTAGGTTCTTTTACTCAACTATCATGAAATCAAGGATGGTGTTTGTGCCTTTTGTGAACGCCGCCCGGATTCTATTGATCATCTCTACTTCGGCTATCATCATAAGGGTGCCCTTGGTCTCTTTTAGGCTGCTAGATATAATATGGTTTGGCAAAATATCACTTGGCGCGACAACCTTTAGTGAGCGTTGCAAAACATTCGTGGCCGGCACTTCTACCAATGCATTGCTAGATTTTCCTTCAGTGCTCTACGTCACATTATTAGATTGAAAGGAACCACATTTTCTTATGTAGTAAGAGTTTCATCCTATCGGCCATTAAGGTCCACCTCGTCAAGGTAGTCAGGGATAAGGGACTGATCTTCAAACATGTCAACGATATGCCTAGAAACCGAAGGATACAAGCCAACTGGAGCATCAACACTTCAATCTTTGATTGATCTTCGGCTGCTCGTCTCTTCTCATTCTTTTGGCCATCTATTTGGCCTTTTTGCTTCGTATGTATATCTCACCACCCGCCTTGGCCTCTTACTTGCTTGCAGATACCTTCTTTCTCGACCCGCGCTGCCCTTACACTCTTTGTGACACATCGTGGTGTGCAGTCGGGGTTTTGTTTTGTAACTCCCGCTTTTCAGATCAATATACTTTTTATCTTAAAAAAAAAACATATTTAGAAGGGCCCTAAGAAGAAGATGCAAAATGCAAGGGGATCCATACAACTAGCTTCACTGCATGGGACAAGTCTTGATTGTTGTAGATGATGTTATTGCTATTTTGATTGTTCTGAGCGTTTTGTTCTCCAATACTATTCACGCAGAACATCGATATACATATCCACATTTTGTGCCACAGTTACTATAGTACAACTAGTTTAGTAGTTATTGGAGCAATCATAATTCCATCTTTCCTCCTTACCTAAAAAAAAAGAAGAAGAAAATTTCCTTCCTTCCTCAGTTGATCCTACCTTAAGAAAACTAACAGAAGGATTAAGGTACACCATGTCTCTTCACACAACTATTTGAAAGCAACAAGAACAAAAAAACATGAAATCGAAGCATCATACATATGAAAATATCTATCTAAAGAAGCCAACCTTTAAATACTAGAGGAGCACTACCCATCACCTAAAATGGTACTAACGACTAATTACGAGCTAGCAAGTAGCAACTGAGAGCACTATCCATCACCTAAAATGGTACTAATGACTAATTACGAGCTAGCAAGTAGCAACCGACCCCACACTGGGCCAAAACGAACTAACCAACCAACTCCACATCTTTGGATTTCTTAGATTGCAGGCACTGAGTCTGGACTAACTTTAAAGCACATCAAACCACCTAGTTTATGTGGCGTCCTAGGCCTGCCACATTTACTAATGCTGGATTACTGACTATTCAATTATTATTATTCGCTAATTAGATTAATAATATATATTATTTATCTAATGATTAATATATATATATATATTTTGTCCGAAAATAAAGCGACCACATGAGAACACAGCCAAGCTACAAGAAAGTCCATACATCATAAACATAAAAATACATCATTACAACATTGGCTCATAGCCAACTAAGATCGAATCCATTCTCTTTATTCTTCTTCTTTTTTTTTTTTTTGTACAATCTTGGGGAACAACTTTGAGAGGCCTCAAAAAGTTGCCTAACACCTCTACTCGGTATGCCCGACTATGCATGTATATATAAACCCAAAAGCTCCCAGGAAAACTATGGTCAGTCGATCTAAAGTTCTAAAAGCATCGGTTAGGACTACACAACATTTACATATATACATCTTAAGAGTTTGAAGTCCTCCTAAGTCAAGCCATCATCCACTCCTCCGTTACCTCCATCGCCCACGTAGTCAAAAGGTAAAGGACTAAAAGTCCACTCTCTAGCCGGCCATAGACGGCCATGAGGAAATGTGGGACAACCCCCACATCTATTCCTTAATGCACCCAAAGGATATAGGTGACTCGAACGAACTCGAGGTCCAACATCTTAGGAATAGTGAAGGGATAACATCCCATGAAAGGTGAACAAGCCCACCATAAGAGGCAGAGGGTAGAGTGGGGAGGTTGGCCATAGTCAGTTACCTAAAAAATGTCAATGACAAAAGAGTGAGATAAATCTCAGCAAATTGGATCTCGAAATCACTGACTAACTTATCCAATAGGATGGACGAGCAACGATAACTTAGGCAAGTATCAAGATTCCAGCAGTCCAAAACTTAGTGTTCACTTGGACACATACAATAAATAGTAACAAAAAGTACGCTATGCGATGAAGTATGATCTCAACCATATGCATTTGAAGTATATTAATCGTCACTATTGTGACCCGACCATTTCAGGCATATAATTGCAATGTCCTCTCGTATCGCCTCAGAGACCGACCCAATCACGTAGTGGGGTCTTCACATAAACTCCATGGGGTGTATACACGAACCGTAATCAGTCCAAATTCATGATATATGAGACCATTTACATGTCACGATCAATGCGTGCCTTGTGTTATGTCATGTCATGTTTCTTGGTAACCGATTTTTATTATTGTACGTGTACTAACAATAACTTATATCAAGTGAATATATAACTCTCAATCCATTCAATTTAGCCATATTAATGCTGTTCATAAGTACACCCTGAGACGACAAGCTAAAGGTCGAGTAGTCAACTAACAAATGCAACACGGGTCGCCTAGAGAACGATCAACTATGAATCTCATCACATAACGTAGGATCTACCCCTAGGCCTCTCGACCACCAACCCTTTACCACACATCCGTAAAACATCATTCGACATACTAAATTAACCCACCAACTGGACCATCTCGAGAACCAGACAAAAATAACTCTAGTAAAAGCCTTAATGCAATAACATCGCCAACACCAAACTTGTCCTCTCCCTTGGTTGAACTGCTCATCACTCCATTTCGATGATCCGTTCCCCAAATCCTCAAACCAAACACCAAAGAAAACTTATCTAGCTAGGATCTGTGACATGCAACCAAGTTTAAGGCCGTTCGCGCCCACTCTACCACCTTGGGTCCCATGTGCCCGAGCCAACAGTAATTCACTTTTGCGGCAATTCAACTACCAATCCGGTTTACCCGCTACCTTAACTTGACGTGCACAAGGCCAGCTCCTATATCCTACTACCCGCTACTCTAAAGCCGATACCGTCTAGAACCAATTTGCCACCCTGCTTACCGATGTCAACTCATATTGCAAGAATTAGTGAATGGTTTAGAAAAGCAACTTGCCTTAATTCTTGTCCCCACATCTACTCGTGATCTTGTCGGTTGAAGCGGGACTACCAGACACCCGACCACAGGAAGGAAGCCAAACCAAAGAGAGAAAGGCGTGCTGGTTAGTGACAGCATTGAGGACAATAAGAAGAAGAAGATGGGTTTACTTCTTGTGTGCTTTTGGTTGTCCCAAATGAGCCATTTTCAGGTTGAAAAATGGGCTCACGTTTTCTTGCTGGTGAGGGGGTAATTGGGCCTTGTTTTTGTGGGCCCAAGGCTGTTAGCAAAAATAAAAAGGCCAGCCATCCAATTGGGCTGGGTCAGTTCCGTGTGGCCCAGTCTTCTGCACGGCCTCGTTGTCTCGAGTCAGAATGGACCTTAATTCTTCAATGAGTTCGACACGGTTAAGTTCATTTAAACCGAGCTTTCGATGATGGGCTGGCCTCAACTTACTCCCTCTTGATCCCGTTCTCCTTCAAGCCCAGAATTTAATTCAATGACTTAATCAGAATCATCCTCTACATCGTTCCACCTAAGTCAACTTTCCAATTCATTTCGCTTATTTCTGGCTAATTTAGAACTAATTAAGCGGCGTTACAGCTTAAGATAGCATCTGAAATATAAAAACGAGATAAGTCTCATCCCAAGTACGCTCCGAGCAAAGTAACGAGAAGATGGAGATAGTGACGTAAAAGCCCAATCAAAATCTAAGGCTGATGCCATCTGTGGAAGGAGGGACACGGTGCCAGAATTAAAAATGCTCAATAATTTCTTGCATCAAGAATTTTTTTGTTGTTACTCCCATATCGATTTATCTCGCAAGGACATTAACCAAAAGCAGGCATTGCCGAGAGGTATTTTAAACGTCACGGCAGTCACCGTATTGTCTGTTCCTAAAATGACGAAAGATACGCATCAACAGAAGCTCAAATTGAAATCCTACAGCAAACCAATGGCTTCCATTAGTGCACAAGATGCTAGACTCACATGCCTGAGCTCAGCATATTGAAATGCAGAAGAATTGGCCGAAATTTTCCATAGTAGTTATATTTTCTGAGTACAGAATAGGTAGATACCATTTAAAAGTGATGAGTCTGCATAGCTAGCCGTAACAATTTTAATGAAAACGCAATACATTTCTTCTAGAAGGGAACTGCTGTGATAACAGATAAGCAGATTTTTCTGAGTATATTCAATAGGCAAGGAAAGACCAGCAGCTCAGATGCAGGAAGGATAAAGGTACTCAAACATGGGGACAAATAAGGAGGCGGATATGTAAGAGCCAAGAGCAGCAACCTACAATTTTGAAGGACAGACAAGTGCAGCCTGATCTCCCTCTGGTCTTACAGCATACAACAGTCATTTCAATACAGCAGGATATGTAGTAAATCATGGTCACTGATCAGTAATCAGTTATCACATATGAGTTCACATTGCCTAGTGATATATGAATCAGTTGTTTAAAAGGTAATGACGCTTTTTTATTCCACAAATTTCTGACTAATATAACACTTCCTTATTAAGACAATTGATAGAGACAGGAAAATGTTCCAGGACAGGGTATAAATATATTAGTAGGGTTGTCAATTTTACAGCAGACATCATATCCCTGGAAACTAAGAAGAATGGAGATACAAAGCAGAAATACATTCTGCACATTTTGTGCCTTAGTTAGCATTAATAGTTTAGCAATAATTGAAACACGTCATAGTGATGTCTTTTCTCGCTTGATAAAACCAGGGAGGTACAGCATGTCTTATACAGACTGGTTCATAGAAAAAAGAAGAAAAGAAGGAAAAGAAACAATAATAAGAAGCAAAACTTGCAATGCAGGGGAGAAGTACCCATCGCCCAATGCAGTACAGAAGATAAATTACGAGCCAACAACTAACCAACCACACATGGTGGCATAGCCATAACAAGCTAACCAACTCAAATCTTAAGAAATATCTCAGAAGCAGGCAGTAAGACCAATTTTGAGCATACATAACAACACATGTTGGAATTAGCTCCCGAAGAAAAAACCCAGATGTATTCATTCTTAGTGTGCTGCAATGGCATCTGCAAAAATAGCAGTGCCAGAAAGATCTTAAACAATCTGAATATGCAACGATTTCCTAGCATCCAGCATTCTTATTGTTACTCCCCTATCAAATTTATCTCGCAAGGACATTAACCAAAACCAGGAATTGCAGAAGGATTTTTTCCACAATCATAGCAGCAACCATCACCATTTTGACTGTTTCAGTCAGGACAACATTTTTGCATCACCAGGAGCTGTATAAAGTGAACTCGAATCATCATTCAATTAAAGTTAGCAATCCAATCAGCTTCCACTAGTATCAACAATGCTAGACTTACATAAGTCAGTCAGCAAAAATTGCAGAAACCATAATGTAGATCATCATAGCGCTTGTGCAACGCAATAGGTACATCGTTCTGAGATTAGCACATCAACTATCTCATGAGAACAAATATTCACGGAAAAATATCAATTATTCACCAATCTAGTACATGTAATTGTTTCAAAGAACAAAATTCTTAAGCCAGATACGAGATTTACTAAAAACATACCCTTTTCAGCTCACATAATGCGGTGCCCTGGCAGCCATGCTTGCAACCTGAGCTTGCATCTGCACTGCTCGGACCTTAATTCCCGTCGCCCTTTGGAAAAACTGCTCGCGGGACAACAGCCTCACACTCTCAAGTATTGATCGAATGGGATAGCACCTTCCTGTGCCGCCTTGTCCATCGAGTAAATCACATCTTCGATTGCCAAATCCGCAGCTGTGGGCAATCGAGCATTTGCTTCGAGAGTGCGTCAGTGCACTCAAACGCATCCTCGGCCTCCAAACTCCCGGCTTCTTGCCTGCATTCTCCCTCAGCCATGCGTCGAGCACATCGCTGTTCATCAACACCATCTGCAACTGCTGCTCCAAGGCCTCCTTCTCGTCCTGCATCTCCTTCACTCCCCGGCTCAATACCTCCTCCTCTGCCTCAGAACCGCCTGGGCATTGAACAACCCTTCCATCTCTCCCTCCCGTGCCTTCCTCAGTGCTGCCATGTCCCCGTGCACCGTCTCAATGAGCTTATTCACCGCATTCCTCTTATAAACCTCACTCGGGTCCTCCGTCTGGATCCGCTGCGATGCCCCACCCGTGGGGACTGCGCTATATGGTGAAGTGGGTAAGCACGGGGCGGGATCGCAGGCCTCGGCGCATAATTCCCCGAACCCAGGCTCGAATTCAGGGTCGGCGTGAGGCCAAACCCTTGGCCAGGGCTAGGGCTAGGGCTAGGGCTCGGGGGGGCAGGCGTGGTGGGGCGGCGCTGGGAGTAGAGCGGGGGATCGCGGGCAAAGACGAGGCTCAAATTGCGGACGAGCTCGACGAGGTTGGAGCCGGGGTACACCCAATTGTGGAGGTAAGGGGCGGAGACGAGGCCGGAGGGGTTAACGTGGGGGTGGGGGCGCTTGATGACCATGTCGCGCGTGGGGTTGACGTAGACGCAGGGTGGGTGGCGGGGGTAGGACTCCATGAGCCAAATGACGACGGGGATGTTGTAGGTCACACCCTGGAAGGGCATGGGATGGTGCCGTCGGCCTGGAGGAGGTTGACGGTGCGGCCGTCGTTGTGGGTGAAGGAGGCCGTCTTGGGCTCGAGGGAAGGGTAGGCGGTGGCGAGGGCGAGGAGTTGCTGGCGGATCTGCCACTTGGTGTCCTCCGCGTAGGGCAGCGACGACGGCCCCCGCTGCGAGAGTACGGAGCTCAGGAACTGCTGCGTCAGCTGCGGGTTCGGCGGCGACGGTCCCGAGTGCACCATGGCTGTTGAGGGCTCCGATTGACCGATTGGATCGCAGAGAGGGATGGGGGTTTCGGAGAATTCGGAAGAGGAGAAAGACGGTGGTGGTCAGTTTCGGCGTTTGCTTAATCGGAGAGAAAAGCGTAAGCGCGTGGGATGGGTGACGATGACGCTGGTACCGAATCTACAGCGTGCAGACGAACGATCAACGAAAATGGTCATCCCCTTTTTGACCCACCCTCCGCCCAAACCACAAATCCCCAACCCAAAAAGAAAAAAAAAGAAAATTAAGCGGGGCATTTTCGTAAATATAATCCTCAGAATTGTCCTTTGTCTCAAAGTAGATTTACATTTTGTAATAGCTGGGATTATTCGTTAATCATTAGACTTAGAAAACCAATTAGGTTTAGAATCATATTCCCGTAAGTAGTTTGGCCTAAATCTCATTTGATTAGAATTAGGCTCACCTGATCCTAAAAAGCAAACGTGGATCATGTCTCAGGCTCGATAACAAATTCGTGTCCATTCTTTATCCAACGTTTTATCGGGATTTCATTTTTTTGTAAATATCCGATGGTTGGCTTCGTTTCAATTATCCTTCCAACTCACTAGAAGATGACAAGGTGAACAATAATGTCACGGTCCGATTTCTCCAATATTTTTTTTTATGGAGGCTGAAAAGCGAGGCTTTTGTGGAACCTGAGTGAAGAGTGAGAAATGTTAAAAAAAAAAATTAAGACAATCGATTTATATGAGTGATATCAGGATGTATGTACTGAGAATTAGGATTTAAGAGAGATGAAATTGGCCTCTCATGCATAAAATTGATTGAGCTTAATGCTGCTCTTTTGATGGTTGTCATGATAGACCGAAATCACTGAAGTGATCTTTTATGTCTCGCTCTAAGGACCAAATGTCTGGCTTAAATTGGGCAGTTGTATCATCCTATTGGAGAATAAGATTCACGTACTGTTCTTGAAAACGATCTATTGTACTTGCCAGAGAGTTCTCCGCCCGGGGACAACTATATATTACATGCCATTATCAGGTCCATGAACAGGGGCATTTTCTTCCGAAATTATGTGAAGTCCTAACTTCCTTGTACCAACATCGCTGAACCTAAACCCTAATCCCCAATTTCCCATTAACTCCGACAGGATTCCTACATGCGATTCAATCGAAGCCAAAAATCTCACAATTCCTCTCGGTTAAACCGAAGGTGTCTCCATTAACTTTGATGCTTCGTGGAGTAGCGAAACAGGGGAAGCTACGGTAGCTGGGATTGTCCGGAACTCCTTCGGCCTTCTGGAATCTGGTTTCGCTAAGAAGTTCAGGGCGCTTTCAGCAACGGCTGCAGAAACCTTGCCGCGAGGATGGCCCTGGAGTTTCTGCAAAAATGTACAAAGTGTTTGTTTAGAACAAGAAGTCGGAATTGAAACGGACTGGTTGCCCTCCGTACGGTGGATATTGGCCTTGAAGAAAGTCCATGGCCCATCCGCTTGATTGTAACAAGACTGTCAAGAGTTACCCAAATCAATTGGCGGGTGTTTCCTTAGCCCATTGCCCTCGTTCGGCTAACCAAGCCGTTGACTGGGTAGCGAAGTCGCTTCGCACCAACTCCCTTCATCCGAACTGGCTACCAAAGTCGCCATCTTATCTTTGTACTTTGTCTTGTTTGGACCTTAGAAACTCTAATGTTGTCCTTCCAGTTTAATGAATGAATGAATGAAAATTATTTCTGTCCAAAAAAAAAAAAAAAAAAAAAGGCTGTCTCGGTTTGAGCTTCGATCCGTAGGGAAGGGGAGCTCAGAGCAATGGCGGGCGATACGCAGCGATGAGGAACTACCAACTGGTATTGTTTATCAGCGACTCCGGCATCGGCAAATCCATGCAGCCCGAGTCTTTTGGCCGTTCATATGCCTCTTCTGCATGCTGTAACTGGGCTGATTCCTGAGTAAGTCTCATCTCTGCCGACGCTAATGTAATGCTGAGCTACCATTTCAACTCCACTTACTAATCTTCCGCGCCGTCTGAAATAGCACAAAGACGTGTTCTATTGAACTTCTGTACCCCACCTTCAACATGTAAGCTTTATGTTCAATCTGTACATAAGATCTCTGCGATCCCTGCCTCCTTACAGATTGACTACCTCCTCACGTTCTGCATGAGAAGTCCAGTAGTCATAAACTAATAAGTCTTCTTGGGTTCTCTTCTCTTCCATTCTAGCTGAATTTAATGCATTAGAATGATCTGATACAAGCCCTGGAGATACAATCTCATTAATAAGTCCCAATCAGTGTTTTGGTTGTAGGGAGAAAAGTACGGAGAATGTGTTGCTTGCTCATGAGGTGGTCAATTATTAACACAGCAGAACAATTCTGTCAAGGAGTGCTATAGAAGCAGACCTAACTGAAGTTCTCTTTAAATTGCTGAATCAGGCTGCAAGGGAGGTTGGCTTTGAAATTAAGCTAACCCTTTTGTGGCTTTGCTGATGGTATTTTATGTTGATAGAATGAAGCCTGGAAGCTGTGCAAAAGATTTTGCATACTTCTCAAGCATTTTATTACTGTCAAACTGAGAGTAGAGTACTGGTAAAACTGAGAAATATGCCTTGGGTTTTTTCTGGTGAATTGCTGAGACGAGATGGTCCTAAGAAGTGGTTTTAAGCTTGATACTCTACAGTGACATGTTAGGGCTTCCTTTTAATACCTGGAAAGCTCTAACAAGGATTGCAAGCCACTCATTGATTGAACTTCAAGTTGAATTAAAAGCGGAACTCTAAAAGATTATCGTTATTTGCAAGTTACCACTTGTTGGTTCTGTCTTATATAGCATTGTTCCATGCTGTTGTGGTGTCTTGTTTACCAATAAAGGTTATTAGGGCTATAGAGAGTTGTTGTGGTGCCTTTGTGTGGTTTGGTTCTGAAACGAAGACAAAAAGTGCAAAAGCAAAGTGGCTAGATGTTTGCTTCTAAGGGGAGGAGGGAGGGATTAAAGCAGATACACCATTGGAATTAAGCTGTCATCATGAAGCTAATATGGCTATTGATCATGGATGCTGGTCCTTTGGGGATTGCTCGGATGAGAACTTTTAATTCAAAATAGAAGAGCTTTTGCCAATTCTTACCACTGGTTCTTTTTCTTATAATTGGAGGAAGCTTCTTAGACTCAGGGCATAGATAAAGCCCCTTTTCATATACTGATTGTGATGGTAAAAACATCTTCTTGTGGTTTGGTCCACCGCATCCTATGGGCCATTGCTGGGAAAGTTTCTGCTAGATGGTTTGTGATTCAGGGCTTCATCTCTAGCTAAAGTAGCGTAAGCAATTAGGGATTGAAACTGGGTATGGCCAACTGCAAGATCAGAGGAATTAGCCTTGATTCAAACTGCTGTTGTGTTGTTGTATACTCTCATCCATGGCAGGCTGATCAGGTGGTTTGGATGGCAGCCTCTTCAAAGAAATTTTCAGTTAATAGTGCATGGAGCAGCATAGAACTCAAGCAAGGAAGTGGCACGGGCCAAACTGATATGGGCTATTCCTAACATTTCAAAGCATAGTTTCATCTGTTAGCTTACTATATTGGATAATCTCTCAGGAGAGGACAAAATGAAGAGATGATTTGCTGGTATGAATGACACTTGTGGTTAGCGGAATGCTCTCTGAAACTTGGAAATTTGAGATCAGACAACCTCGGATAAATGCTCCTGTCCATGGTGCATATAATGGCACGTGACGGCATGTCGCTGTCCAGCGAAGATTTGTGCCGCTGGTAAACTGATGATCAATTGAGACGAATTCACCAATTCATGGATTACTTTGAGACAAAACCCTATTCTGGGAGATACTTCATGAAAAGTACCTCACCTTAAGTGACTTTTTTGAAATTTTCCCACTCCTTTTTTTTTCCTTTTCTGTTTGGATTGGAAAGATACTTTTATTTAACTCCAAGGCTAGTGTGTAACTTTGTTTAAAAATTTTACTGTTGGGAGATTATCGTTATTGAGGGGATGAAGACTGGAGAACCCAATTTATTTTGTCTCAATATCCGATCTAATCCTGTTTTCTATCTGATTCTATTAAATGAATTATTCCTTCTGGATATGGCTGCCTGGGCTCGCAGCCAGTTGACTCTGGATAGAGCTCATTAGCGTGTTTGAGCTCTCGACCATGGCCCAAAGTCAGGAGCAGAGATTGTTCGTGCCTTGAGCTCAGATCTTGAGCGAGCTTGGTGGAGGGGCATCGGCGATAGCGAAGGAGGATTGGCAGAATTGCAAGATAGAGACAAAGGGAGAGAGGAGAAGAAGGAAGAAGAAGATGATGACGAGGGGGCGACATAAGGAAGGTGTTTCAGATAAATAAGTACGCAACCGTTGGGGAAGCGGAGGAGTTGGTCTTATTCATGCTACAAAATTTTTTGATAAATCTGCATAAACCTTTTTTATTTTTATTGGATAAAGTACACTACGAGTGCCAAAACTCGTGTACGACGTTCACTTTAATGCCAAAACTTTCAAAATGATCACTTAAGTGTTAATTGTTTTGAAAAACGATTACTTAAGTGCCAAATTTTTTGAAAAACGATCACTTCAGTGCAAAACTTTCAAAATGATCACTAAAGTTTTATTTTTTTTGGAAAATGATCACTTAGTGTTAATTTTTTTTGAGAAATGATCACTTCAATGCCAATTTTGGGTCACCAAATGTGGTATTGGAGTGATCATTTTTTAAAAAATTGACACTTAAGTGATTGTTTCGCAAAAAAATTAATATTGAAGTGATCGTTTTAAAAATTTTGGCACTGAAGTGATCATTTTTCAAAAAATTTGGCATTTAAGTGATCATTTTGAAAGTTTTTTGGCACTTAAGTGATCGTTTTGAAAGTTTTGGGACTAAAATGAATGCCATACACAAGTTTTGACACTTTTAATGTACTTAAGCCTATTATTATATTATTATTGTTGATCGGGAAAAGTACACCTTAAGTGCCAAAACTTGTGTATGACGTGCACTTTAGTGCCAAAACTTTCAAAACGTTCATTTTAGTGCCAAGTTTTTTGAAAATCGTTGATTTCAGTGCCAAGTTCCATTTGAAGCATACGTGACTTGCCAAAAAGTCTATGTGGAGGACGACGTGGCTCACCGGAGGCCGACTTAGCAATTTAAAGAGCAAAAGACGTCGTTGAAGCTGAATTCGCCCAAATACAAACCCTAAATCCCCAAATCTAACGCCAAATTTCAAACCCTAAATCCCCAAATCCAACCCCAAATTACAAACCATAAATCCCCAAATTCACCCAAAATTGCAAACCCTAAACCCATGGCAATGAGTGAGGACGGTGGCGAGTAAGGGACGGCCGGTGAGGGAGTCACGATGCGAGCGACCCACGGCGACGAGCGAGGGACGATGACGAGTGAGGGACCGCTGCGAGTGAGCCACGGTGACAAACGAGGGACCTCTGCTGAGGGAGCCATGGCGACGAGCAAGGGACGGTGGCGAGAGAGCGACAGCAACGAATGAGTCACGGCGGTGAGCGAGCCACGGTGACGAACAAGGAATTGCTGCGAGGGAGGGCCATGGCGGCGAATGAGGGATGGCGGCAAGTGAGGAACCGCTGCGAGTGAGCCACGGCGGTGAGCAAGGACGGCGGCGAGTGAGCAACGGTGACGAGCAAGGGGCGGCGGCAACTCCAGACCCAACCGAGGAGACCAACGACGGTGAGCAAACGAGTCGTTTTTCATTTCTACCTTTGTATAAGTCACGTCGGATTTCCACTGTGGCAGCTGCTTCTAAAACTTTGCCACTAAGATAATAAAATAAATTGAAAAATTCACATAATTTTATTTGGCCAGATTTTGGCCGGATTGGCACTGAAGTGCATGATTTTCTCCGACCTTGGCATTAGAGTGAACGTTTTGAAAGTTTTGACACTAAATGCATGCCATACACAAGTTTTGACAACTTGCAGTGTACTTTTCGCCGTTGTTGATCAATCTCATACTGCTATTTTTTTTTTTTATAACTCCCTCTAATTAAGTATTGTTTCCATTATTCTTCCAAGATTAAACTATCCGTATCTCTATTTTCGTATAAAGAAGAAGATGATGATGATTTTTTCTGTAACTCCCTCTAATTACAAGTATTGTTCACTCATCTTCACCAAGATATAAGTATTGGGTATCTCTATTTTCGAAGAAGAGGAGGAGGAGGAGGAGATGGAGAGGGGAGGGAGGAGACGGAGAGGAGGAAAAGAAGAGGAGGGGAGGAGGAGGAGGATGGTGAGTTTAGTTGAATACTATTGTCTTTCTCCTTTCCTTTTGAAATTTTCCAAATGTAAGGCAAAAATAAAAAACACATGTAGCAATTTGTATTACTAGCAAGTAGACTTGCATCAAGCATCGAGTATTTTCTTATCAACATTGGATGATTGAAAATCACATTCTTTCAGATTCTGTATCCAGATCGGTAGGGCATTAGATGAATTACTCCTAGAGCGGGTCACATATGAATGACTGAAATCCGATTATAGCATAGACTGGAATTGCTTGAGTTCGGCATATGATCCATGTGATCCCATGTCATCCATAGTTAGGATGAATTGGTTTTATGTGATCCCCAATGCATGCAAAAATAACTCTTTACTAAAAAGCATTGTCCAAACATTTTGGGGTCAAATATTTTGCAATAGGACATCACGAGTGCTTTTTAACTTTCTCACGGCACTCACTTAAGTACCCGTAATTTTTTTTTTCAATCGTTTAAGTGTCATATTGTATGCCAAAAAATGTCTAAGATAATTCATCACTTGATCGTCTTTTCCGGCCATTTATATTACATAGGCTTTTTAAATTAAATTGAGACTCCAACGGTCTTTTTTTTCCCCTCTTTTTGAGAAATTCATGTCCAAAGTGGAAAGTGAAGATTGACGTGGCAGATAGACCGAAAACGACAAAGCTTCATCAGTCTCTCCCTCACAAGCGTCTGATCAGCCATGGCTGCTTCAAGAACTTCGAAACTTTCACACATCTAAGCCTTCTTTCCACTCAACAATGGAGCGTACGAATCTCGCTCTCGCTTTATGCTTGTCCCCTCACTCTCCACGTTATGGTTATTTGCTCATTGCTGAGCCACCACCGCAGCCATACACCGGATACATAGAGAATCCTTGGGGATGCGAAAGTGGAATCTCTGAAAATGCATCGCTTCAAAGATGGTTGTCGGACTCCGATCAGCCGCCATAGAATGGCGATTCAGGGGGTCAATGTCGGACGGAGAGAGAGCTTGTAGCGTTGAAGAACAGAAGGAAGGTTGACAAGTTGTTATTTGTGCCTCCTCGATCGGGATTAGCGTTTGTATGTTTCTGATTTTGCCCCCAATTTGAAGAATTAAGGCTAGGGTTTTGTGAAGAAGAATGGGCTAGCGGTGAGCGTTTCCAAGTTCCAGATATGTTCCACCTGAAACTGAAACCTACCCATTAGTACATGTTCATCATTTTTTGGAACTTAGAATCTACCCTGCATACTGTAGAACCTAGAACCTACCCTATTATAGGTTCCGGATCCGGTTTCAGGGTACTCGGGAACTTGCCAATATAATTTCCATTACATCAAAACAAAAGACCTTCATATAGATAATTTCATTAAGATAGAGACAGAGCAATGAAAGCATGAATGTAGCCATAAAAAATCTTATGCATCATAACAAACCCACTAAGTTATATTGCCACCCAAAGTCCCAGACCAAAATCCCATTGATCGAAATGTAACAATTCTAAGCGCAAAAATCAAACATAAAAAGGACAAGCTCAAAAGTAAAATCAGTGATACTCTAGAACACGTCTCTCTTCATAGACTCTGGACAAATCACCTCCTCCTTCACCATCTCCATATCTCAGAAAGCCTAAGTTAAAGTTTAAAAGTAACGGTTCCGATTTCGGTTTCGGTTTCGGTTCCGGTTCCGGTTAGGTTTCATAGAGAACCGGGAATCGGAACTGGAACTGGTGGTTCTTCAAAATGCGGAACCGGAACAAGACCCTAGTTTCCTAGAACCTAGAACCGGATTGGGAACTGCAGGTTCGGTTCTCCGGTTCTCGATTCTACCCTGAAGCCATGCTCACCCTTATTTGGGGCAAACAGATGGCTTAAACGAGGCCGTTTAGTGGCTAACTTGCTGACTTTAAGTTACAATACCTAAGTGAGTACAATACGAAAATTATGGCACTTTTGTTGATCGTTTCCATTATAAAAAAAAAAAAAAAGGTCTTCGTTGCCAGTAGATTATAATGTGCATTTAAAAAGACATCACAAATGAAGCAACGAGGGTAAAGTCATTGGAATTTCTTTCTTTCTTTTTTAGCAGTAGTTAATGCTATCGAGCGTTTCTCTAGAAAATATCAAGAGGCAAATCTCAAATTAATGAAGTTTCAGTTGGCTTTTATATTCTAATCATGCGTTTCCCACGATTCCATCCCTCGTTGAATTTTAAAATTCCTAATGTTTCCTTGAATTCCTTTTAAAATAAATTAAGTGATAACAAAATGGTAAAGCTAAGCTCAGACGATCCTTGAACGTTTTTTTAGTCGAGATAACGATGTTTCTTTTAGATGTCTATTTAAAAAGTACGCGCGTTTCACATGTTGCTGTTCTTTAAAAAGTACGCGCGTTTCACATGTGCTGTTCTTTCTGTTTTGTTTGTGCATGGCTTATTCTAAGCTCAGACAATCATTCATGAATGAACTTATGCTATACTTATTCACCGTAAGTCATTTCTTAAAAATTCTAAATTAAGAAAACCTGACGATGATTTATCATTACTTCGAGAAATCAGACGCATAAATCAACTATTGCATCATCTAACCAGTTTGGCAGACTTGAGAGAAACAAACCACCGATAATTATACTACTTCACAACTGCTCTGCAGCTACAGAAGACAATTTCAAACAGATTTTAGGATAACATGGTGTCCGCAACTCATCTCCTGGAGTCAGCTGTGCTAAGATTCATGCAAGTAAATCAGGACATCATTAAAAACTTCTGCAATTACTTTCTTTGTGAGCACAAAAAACAACCATTTCTGGGGTTGTACCTTTTTTTTTTTTCCTTGAGCGTTCTTTACACTTAATACCAAGGCCTCTTTTATCAGTATTACCATAAGTATTACCCATCTTTAATGGTGTTTGTAAATCAGCTCAAAAACTTTCTCAGACCCCCTTAGGCGTGGCAAATGTGCAATGAAACCCCACACGTTTAACATAATCGAAAGTCGGACGGCCAGAGAGCCCAACCCCTCTATTGCAAAAAGTTTAGAGCTTTTTTGAAGTTTTTACAAGCAGTGTCACAAGCATTCTTCTGATGTGGAAGGGTATCTGTGCAATTGATTTAAAAACTAAGATAGGATTGGAACGAAAGTTTCGAGAACCAGATGACATGACAAAACTTATCAAGATTCGCAGACCTTGACAACACGCCAACAAAATTCAGAAAATGACCAACGAAAGTTTCGGGCAAGTTGCTCAACCCCTCGCTTCTTGCTTTCAAGCCGGAGCTTGGAAATACCTCCATTCCTAGGTCCGAGGTCCATGTCTATGAACCGCAAAATTTCGCAATCTGTTATTAGAATTAATAGGTTTTCAAATCGTTTGTTTCGAAAAGAAAAAAAAGTTGATATCAGCAATTGAAATCGTTTTTGATGATTGTTACGGATACGAACTAATCGATGAACCTTTTCGACCGTTACAACTTTTGGAAATTATCAATTTGTGAAATGGCTAAACCTGAAGGTCCAAGATCCATGATACACCCTGATGTATTTGTTAGGGAGAATATCTTAAAGAGAGAATCAAAGAAAACTAACACAACAAGGCTTGCACGTTGTCAAGCCACATGGCCCCACGTTGTCAAGCCACATGGCCCCACGTTGTCCAGCCACATGGCCACACGTTGGACGGCGCAGCAGAAAAATATGGATAATTCGATCTCCATAGCTCACCAAGAGGTGAATGTTTACGGCGTTTGCCGTCTGACGCCAGCACAAGCGTAGTTTTATTCAAATTATAACAAGATTTTTAAGATTTGAAGCTTGTCCTATCTCGTCAAAGAAAACAGCTGGTGAGCTGCCATACCGCGGGAATTATATGACGGAAAATTGTCTAAAAAAAATTATAAACATCTTGCACTTTTGTAAATTCAGTCCTAAAATTTTTGCATTTGTCTCAATTCAGTCATTCTCACAAATTTTAGCCGAAAATCACTGACGTGGCGCGATTAGTGTTGACATGACCAATTTTTCTTTTCTTTTCTCTAGTTTCCTCTTTTGGTAGTGGTGGTCACTGGCCCCTCGTTGACTGTTGGCCGAAAGTTGCTTAGCCCTCAAGTTATGGCACTCAAGTGACCGGGAAAAAAAATGTTACAATACGTAAGTGAGTACAATACGAAAATTATGACACTTTTGTTGATCGTTTCCATTATATAAAAAAAACTATTTGTTGCCGGTAGATTATAATGTGCATTTAAAAAGACATCACAAATGAAGCACGGAGGGTAAATTCATTGGAATTTCTTTCTTTTTTTTTTTAGCAGTAGTTAATGCTATCGAGCGTTTCTCATAGAAAATATCAAGAGGCAAATCTCAAGTTAATGAGGTTTCAGTTGACTTTTATATTCTACTCATGCGTTTCCCACGATTCCATCTCTCTTTGAATTTTAAAATTCCTAATGTTTCCATATATTCCTTTTTAAATAAATTAAGTGATAACAAAATGGTAATGCTAAGCTTAGACAATCGTTGAACTTTTTTTAGTCGAGATAACGATGTTTCTTTTATATGTCTATTTAAAAAGTACGAGCGTTTCACATGTTGCTGTTCTTTCTGTTTTGTTTGTGCATGACTCCTTCTAAGCTCAAACAATCATTCATGAATGAACTTATGCTATACGTCCTCACCGTACGTCATTTCTTAAAAATGCTAAATTAAGAAAACCTGATGATGATTTATCATTGCTTTGAGAATAAGTTATATAGAGTCAAATTTATGAGATCTACATGCATAAATATTTATTATTAATTTAGTCCAATGTGTAATGTGGTCCAGGAATTTTTAATTTGTTTAATGTGATCCATAAATTTTAGTTCAATGTGTAAATATGGTCTCTGGACTTTTGGTGTACGTTCAATGTCATCCCTAAATTATATGAAAATGTCCAATTTAGTCATTCCATTAATTTAAGATAATGGACAACATTGAACGTCTTCACATAGTTCAAGGTCTAGATTGAACATGTATTAAAAGTTCAGAGATCATATTGAACAAATTAAGAATTTGAAGATCACTTTGCACGTTAGGCTGAAATTCAGGGACTATATTGAATAAATTAAAAATTCAAAGATCACATTACATATTAGACCAAAGTTGGAGAACCATTTGTGTGGTTATTCCCAAGAAAACAAGGTTCTAGCCGCTAGAGACCACGTTGCCAACCAGTGGCTCGCAAAACATTATAAATAGAGGTCAAAATACCATTTCTTGAGTGCACAAGCTTCACCGAAACCCAAGAACCGCCTATTATTAGCTTCTAGGATGCTTCAGCTCTCTTCCTTTTCCTTTTTCCTTTCGTTGCTTCTCTTTCTGTTCATTCTTGTTAAACTGATCTCCAACAGACATGGAACAAAAAGGTTCAATCTCAGGTTGCCTCCAGGCCCGAAGAAGTTGCCAGTTATTGGAAATCTGCACCAGATGCTCGGCGAACCACCGCACCATCGCCTAACCTACTTAGCAAAAACACACGGTCCGGTTTTCCATCTCCAACTCGGCGAGCTTTCCATCATAACTATTTCCTCTCCAGAAGCAGCCAAGGAGGTCCTCAAGTCCCAAGAGCTCACTTTCGCCGACAGGCCGCTGCTTCAGGTAGCCAAAATGACAACCTACGACAACTCGAGTATGGTCTTCGCCCCATACGGAGAATACTGGAGGCAACTCCGTAAGATCTGCGTTTTGGAACTTCTGAGCGTTAAACGTGTGCGGTCATTCACATGGGCGCGAGACGTGGAGGTGAACAATCTCATCAAACACATTGAGTCGTCGTCGGGTCTCCCTCTCAATCTCAGCGAGAAGATCTTCGCCTGCATGAATTCCATCGTTTGCAAGGCAGCTTTCGGCCAAAATTGCAAACAGCAGGACGAGTTCATGTCATCGCTTCAGGAAGCGGTGAGGATGGCGAGCGGGTTCGGCTTGACCGAGCTTTTCCCTTCCCTACGGTATCTAATTTACATTAATGGGATGAAACGTAAGTTGGATAAGATAAAGCGAAAGTACGACGAAATCTTGAATACTGTTCTTGCTGACCACAAAATGCAACGAGAACAATGCTTAACTAGGCCAGAAGATACGCCGGATAAGGAAGATTTAGTCGATGTGCTACTGCGTCTCCAGGAGTCTGACGAGATCGGGTTTCATCTTACCACGGACAACATTAAAGGCGTCATCTTGGTACGTTAATTTCTTATAAACACATACCTCGTTCTCAGTGAAAGTTTGACTAGGCAGACTATCTTTGATTTTGTCATATTGCGATTATAAGAAATGATTATACCAATGAAAATTATGATACCAAGTTGTGAATCATTATTCTATTTTTGTATGAATATTCAATTTCCTATGGACAATCCTCATGGAAAAATAGAGAGAAGCATTTGAGATTAAGGAAAAAATTTACTCCCATGTAGGATTAAGAAGATGGTTCGGACATAATCAAAAGGACGAATCTATAAAACCTAGAATGTGACTAACGTATAACATAATATCAGTTGATGCTGAAGGTCAACGAAAAATAGGATTCGTTTTTACTAGGTTTTTTGGAGTTAGCATTGCGCCATTTTTGGGAAGGATATTCAATGTCTTAAAAGCTCTTTGCACGACTATTCTTCATGTCTTGCAACTACCATAGTTGAATGTTTGTCAAAACTTATTACAAAGACAAATTCATGTTTTTGTAAACCTTCAAAAAACATTCTGTGAAAATAGGTTACTATATTACAAAGCATTATTTGTACGGTATTATTTGATGTTAGAACCTCATGTACAGAATAACCAATGTTATGATGCTCGAGAGAAAATATATTTTTCCAAATAGTAGCTTTCTTACATTATTCCCGTCTTTTATGAGATTAAAAAAGTCAAATACTAAGAAAATTATACGGACATATTGTTTTAATGTCCGTGAGCTACCACCTTTTGAATTTATATGCTTATGGTGGAATTAATCATTCTTTTAGCAATTATTTTTATTTTATTGATACCTCATATTAATTTTTTTTTTCAAGAAAAATGAAACAATTTTCACCTTAATTTTCTGCATAACAACTGTTCAAGTACCTTAAAAAGCAGCAAATCAACTTTAAATAAGTTTTACAAGACCTAAACATTACATGTTAATCGAGAAACTTGTCATCCCTCAAGAGCCAATGTACTGTAATTTGCACTTACCAAATTCGAGTTTTTACTAGATGTTTCTAATCTCTTTCAATATTCATGAAGAGTTTTGAAGAATGAGACATGAGGCAACATAACTATCAATGAATTCCATATCGAATTGTATCTATAGAACTGCAATTTTGTTATGATGTTTACATAAATTTGATTCTGGTTCAGTATTCCAATTTTACTTCCAATGGTGATTTTGAAGGAGCTGGGTCTTTTGATTTGATAATCCATTTACCCCGGAATCGATAATGGAGAGTTTGGATTGACATGGCTTGTCGTTTCATTGCTTCCAATCAGAGTGTCTACCTTAATGTTCCGTTATTATGATTTTTTTTTTGTCGAACTACCTTATTGCTCTGTTTATTTTGCAAAAAATGTGATGTTTTTGGAAAATATTTTATGCAATGCCATTTTCCAAGAAAATGACAGTTTTCTTTCTGTTGTTTAGCTGAGGCCTAAAAATGAACTAGAAAATACTTTCTGTTGTTTGATAAGGAATTGATTATATTTTCTGTGAATCAAATGTCAAAAAACCTGAAAAATATTTTTGTGAAAGTTATTTTCCGTGAAACAAACGGAGCCTAATTGTTAACAAATTCTTTACCAGAAGATTATCGGGTTCTCTTTTATATCAATATTCGCATAATATAGATGCATACTCAATCAAATCTGTTAACTAGTCAAATAAGTTTTACTATCGTCAAGATTATATCCAAGATGCTTGCAATAAATTATATATAGTGGGGGTGTATATGCATGACTCTCGCAGGAGATGATTGCTGGGGGAACTGAGACATCATCGACAACGCTAATATGGGCGATGTCGGAAATGCTCAAGAACCCGAAGGTGATGGCCAAGGCGCAGAATGAGATCCAGCAGGTTTTAAAGGGAAAGGGCTGCGTTCAAGCGTCGGATATAGAAGAACTTGATTACCTGAAGTGTGTTATCAAAGAAACTCTCAGAATGCACCTACCAGCACCATTGATTCCCAGAACAACAAGGGAAGGATGCAAGGTCGACGGCTACGATATTCCTGTGAACTCGAGAGTCGTTATCAATGCATATGCTATGGCAAGAGATCCGAGATACTGGACAAATCCGGAGAAATTCGAGCCTGAGAGGTTTATCAAATCTTCAGTGGATTATAAGGGGATGCACTATCAATTTCTCCCATTTGGATCTGGTCGGAGGGTCTGTCCAGGCATTGCATTTGCCACAGCCGGAGTTGAACTTGTACTAGCATCACTGTTATATCATTATGATTGGAAGCCAGCAAAAGGGCAAGCGCCAGAGCAACTCGACATGACTGAAGTTTTCGGTGCCACAGTTGGGAGAAAGGATGATTTGTACGTGATTGCTTCACCACGTTCTTTGATTTCAGCTTGATAAAGAAGGCATGCGGACGACCGCCCTTCATTGAAAAAATGTATTGTTTTAAAAACTTGGTGTGGGATTGGACTGAAATAAGATTTGAGGTTGTGTGTAGTTCTGAACCAAAACTTGCAAGCGATGTCCAAACCGTCTCTTGTTCTGGCCATTCAAACATTCATTCTTCAAAAGCAAGAACATAATATCAACCTCACTATAGAACGAGGGACCAGGAGGGAGGACGAGGGTAGTAAAACCCGATCAAAGCTACATATCCCTCCTTGTAATCGACAGCAACCCGATTAGCACAATAACTTGCATCTCTACTGATCGGATTGTACTTCAGAGTGTAGCATGCGCAACCTTGCTAGGTATACCACTCCTTGGGTATGCGGAAGCGTTGGAACAAAAATGATAGAAAAAGTTTCGGAGGTTTGGTGAGGGGAAAACACAAAAACAAAATGAGAGTGTAATACTCAAAACGCCTATTGCACAGTCTTACAACAAACAAACAAAAAAGAGTCCCTCTCTACAAGCTTTGCTGCTACAAGCTTAACTCACTCTCTCTCTATAAGGCTTCCCCCACACTTTCATTGTGTCGTACATTATTCAGATTTACACCATTCAGAGTCAATTTCATCTCTGCAAGAATCTTCATTCGTAATCGTTTACATATTATGAGATCTTTCTTGGTGCCTACATATTATCAAATCTCTTCTGTTGACGCCTGATTTTTGGTATTTTTTTTTTTAGAAAATTCATAAAAAAATCCATAAAAATTCTTAAAATTTGAAAATAACTTTGGAAGCCTTGGCTAAGCCCAGGAATCATTTTTGAACGAAAAATAATTTTTCATATTTTCAGCATTTTTTTTGAAAAAATCTTAGAAAATCCATAAAAAAAAATAAAAAATATATATAAAATCAACTATGGAAGCCTTGGCCCAAGCCTAGGGAACCATTTTTGAACAAAAAATAAATTTTTCATATTTTTCATAATTTTGTAATATTTTCAGAAAATGGAAGAATACTTTAAAATTCAAAAAATAGCATTCAAAGCCATAAAAAAAAAGGCAATAATTTTTTTAATTTCCTTTTCATTTTGACCCAAAAATTAGAAAATATTGATTGAGGATTATGGTTTCCTTATTAAGCATATTCCCAATTAATTCCCAAAAATTCAAGAAATTACATTTTACCCTTTAAATTTCCTTTTTTACATTTTTAGAGTCGTGACATTCCCCTCTATTTTAAAAATTATATTTTAGTTCAAAAAGTTCAAGGAATTGTTGGATTTCATAAAAGGACCAAACTGCATAAGAAAAATTGCAAATTGGTCCCTCGTTGCGTTAAAAATGCAATTAAAACTTTTCCAGGGACCAAATTAAAAATATAAGCACATCACCCCCTATTTTTTGACCCCCAAATCCATTTTTGGCATTATTTTTAGCAAAAAAGGTCATTTGGGGTTAGGATTTCTTGAAATGGGTCCTCGGGTCAAATTGAAATATTGGGCTTTTTGCACATTGCACAATTACTTGAAATTTTTTGGGAAAATCATAATTTCTAATAGATTCATGCCTTGAGTTCAATTTGAGATTTAATTCAGGAAATTTGAAATTTTGGGGGACTCTTTTGCAATTTTTGGTTGAGCGGGTCATCGGTCAAACCAAATCCAACCCAGACTTAGTCACCCCCCTTCTTCGCCTAGGTTGGCTCGCGCACACAAACGAACCACTCCACTCCATTCAACCCAACCATTCCTATTCACCTATGTACCATTTTGACTTTGTCTAACTGCCACTCCACTCCGGCACCCGATTTGACCAAAAATCACGTGCTAAACCAAGTCGATTTACCTCCCCTCTCGCGTTTTCAGTTAGAGGGAGTTCATTCTTTTCAGCAGATCAAAGGGGGGGGGGGAGAGAGAGAGAGAGAGAGCAGAGAGAGCGAGAGAGAGAGAGAGAGAGAGAGAGAGAGAGAGAGAGAGAGCTCTATGATCGCCATTGCCAGAGGAGCTTCGTAACTTCGGCCAAGGAGATTTTAGGCCAAATCAAAGCTTGAGATTAGTCCCAAGAGCTTTGTTTTCACTCCAGGAGTTTGAGAACCCCTAGATCGGTAAGTGCCATTTCAAGCTCTACTCTGCACATTATTGAGAGAACTGTTTGGGCCATCATTTCTTAAAGTGTTTGAGGCATTCTCATCCTTGAGCATCACTAAGTCTTCACTACATTTTTCGGGCATTGTTTTCGCATGGATCGCCATGGCTAAGCTTTGAGAACCTCGAGTCTTTCGTAACCTCCGTAGCCAAATCTAGCATGTAGAGGTCGATTAGAGATCCAAGTAAGTCTCTTGAACTCCTTATGAAGCTATTTTGTGGTTGAATTCGATAGTTATGCTCTAGTTTGTGAGTTCCATTTTCGCCATGGTTGTTCTGTGTAAGCTCGATCATTCTGGTTTTAGCCATTAGATTGGGTTAGATTTAGGTATGTTGATATGTGTGTTCAGGTGAGTGATCGGTGTTGGATTTAGGCTGATCGATGAATGTTTTCGCGGTTAGATGTCACCGAATAAACCCTGGCCATCCGTGTTGTCTTCAACCTCTCGATGGTTAACTAGCCAATCATCAAAGTGGCATGATGTGGCAATGCCACTCAGCTCTTTGATTGGTCGAGGTCTTACTCATTTTATAATAAAAAAATAAAATATATCGGATGTGGGGGTAGTGCCACTTGTTCCAGATCTAGGATTTTTGAAAATAAAAATAGATTTTCAAAATCATTTTACGGATTATAAACCTTGTTTCAGAATAAAAAAATAAAAATTTAGATCCGATGGTCTAGATTTAGTCTTTTAGTTAATCACGACCGTCAATTTTGGTATTTGTTTTGAATGATAGAGGTTTAGTTAAGGTTTGATCTAGGCCATTCATTTTTGTCTATGATCCAGTGAACAAGGGCTAGCCACATGGTTGTTTCTAGGCCTTTGGATCCAATTGGTTATAATAAAACTTTTAAGGAAATCTAAAAAAATAGAAATATAAATAATAAATATAATGCAGCTTCGTTTTAGGCCTGGTTCAGATCTGCTTGGGTTTGGTTGGTTTTTTTGGGTCTGTGATTAAAGAAAAAACTCGGAAAATGCTTAAAAACTCTAAAAAAAAGTAAAAATCGTAAAAGAATCCTAAAAATTCTAGAAAAATGAGAAATCCAAAAGAATTCCCAAAATCATGAAAAACATGAAATGACCGCATTCAACTAGTTTGATCTATTTTGTGATTTTGGGTTCTCAAGTTTGAAAATGACCATTTGCCCCATGGTCAATTTGACCTAAACTTTCATAAACTACCCCTAAACCTAATTGGTGAATTCTCTTAGGGCTTTATTAGCTTTCCATGTAACCACCTAAGTACTGATTTGATGTGATTTATCTGCAAGTACTGATTCCTTGATCTCCGCACTCTCAATTATTGATTATCTCTGATAGAATAGTCTTTCCCATCTGCATGAACCATTTAGACTTTAGGACTTACTTCACTCAAAAGACATTTGCATGAAATCTACAAGTTAGAAATCACTCACTTAGGTACCGAAAGGACGTTGACTCAAAAGTCAATGTAACTAAGTCCCCAACCCCACTTCTCTGATTTTCGCAGAACATAATGGTCTCCCCAATTGCGCGTACGATTTTTTATCTACCAATCTAAAAAAGATTAGTGGGGACTCCATGCATGTACACTGATCACATGCCAACCAACCATACCAAGGTCGACCTTGATTTAAATTCCTCCCTACCGTGATTTGGTATGGTCTGGGAGGACCCATACCTGCGATCGATCTTGCATCCATCCTATCGAGCGAGTGAGACCTCGAGGCAATCCATTGGCTTCCTTCGACTACGCTTACAAAACAAATCTCAGGATGGTCGCAAAAGACTAGCAACTCCGGCTGGGACTTGGTTTGTAAGCCTTTGGACGACTTGAGCTGATTTTAAAAGTTGAGTATTTTTTTTATATACTTCCACAGATGCTCTTGAAGTGAGGTAAGTCACCTAATCAAGCGTATTAAATATTTTTACAAATAGGGGTTATAAGGGATGGAGTGTATGTTACATATTTTTATGCAGGGTTGATTTTAGGGTTGATTGTTTATTCTTGTAATTTTGAAGCGATATTTTTATACCAAATGTTGCGCATGATCTTGCATTTCTAAGGATCATGATACTCGCACACACCAACGGTTAAACCAAGCCGAGAAACCTTTCCTAGTATCCATAAATAGGAATCGATATGCAAAACTCTAGCATTTGATATTATTCTGGGCTGACTATATTCGATCCCACTCACTATCTGAATCGATGATTCTTTCCACTTGATATTTGATTACGCTTATGGGCTAAAATTATCGAGTCAAATAGTGGGAGCCCTTTTAGGTTTGTACCTTATCTCTTTTTTTTCTTAGAGTTAAATCCTCACTTATCTCATGTGCATGTGAATGGCGGTTTGGTATACCTAAAATTAAACACACAAAAAAAAGGGTCTAGTTGGTAAGATCTTCATACCTTGAAACTTGTAATTCATTTATCATAACATTTTCAATTGTACAGACGAAGCATATCATTACATCATTCCAAGATCATTCAAGTAATTGGTTTGAAAGTCATTTCTAGGTAAGAAGGATGGTTGCTCCAAATCAATCCTTAGTCCTCGAGGTGTTTTATATGGAATGAAGAAGCTTCACGACATGACCTGCCAGTATGGAGTCATTGGAGCGTTCCGATTCACCATAGAAGAGAGCTCACTAGCAGATCTATCAACTCTATGAATTTTTCATGTCGAGATATATTTGAGCGGGATAAGATGGACTGCGAAGTCAACTATGGATTAAAATTCAAGAAGCAAAGAGCATCGCCGCATCGAGAGAATCAAAGACGGGAGCTTGGCGTCCCCTTTTGATAAAAAAAAAAAACCCACCACCACAATGAGTTGTACTAAGAGAATATTGTCCAAGAAGTTCAAACAACCCACCTTGGGGGAAGCATGACTGAAGATTGACAAGATGAGTCCACTATCTCTCATTCTCAGACAACCCTCAAAAAAAAAGGTGGTCTTTAAACACCGAGTCTTTGAAGGGG